>JAGKTI010004527.1:0-13954 GCA_018397915.1 Birgus latro
TTATGAAACTGCTTATGCAAAATTCATTAACAAGGGGACCTTTCCCACACAGAACATGTGTTAACAAGAGATCACTGTATATAACATATCTAATATACTGGAAACCAACTGATTTGTCACTCAGTGTGGAATCACTTGTCACAACTACTGTATATCTAATTCTGATCCATTATATTTAAAACTTTTCTTTCCACACATAATCCACTTATTCATTTTAAATCTTGGAAGACTGACGTTTCACAAAGGGCAGAAACTAACCTCCTTTGGTAGCTGAACACACATGGATAGTATCCAGTCTATGTCTGGGAAGCGACCCAAGATGGACTGGAATGAAGTGAAAAATAAATACTGTAGATAAATAACAGCTTAACAGCTTAAGATAATGCAAACTCATACATTAAGGGCAGTACAGTAATCCCTCGATTATCCAATGTAATAGAGCCAAAGGCATGTCCAGGTAATGGCTCCATTCAGATAATGGACTGCTCCCCTGGCTCCCATTCGTACACAGCATAACTTTAAAAGCCAGTGTAAAAGGCCACTACAATACATTGTACAACACTTGTTCCTGTTGCTTAACACTACTCTAGCTTGTCAAGCAGACCTATAAACTACAGCCAAGCAATTACAGTACCATGGTTAAGCAAACCCAGACCAGCGCCATCAGGCTATTCCCACATACCTGGGTGGAAAATTTTTGCACGACCTAAATTTCCACCCGGAAACAAGTATTTTGTCTGGATATTATGAAAAAAGTACAAATAATGGTTTCAAACAGCCAGATCACAGCGTCCGGGTAATGGTCATCCAAATAATTGAGAGATTATTGTAATAAAAAAATTCTAACAAAATAGTAAAAACAATTGCTGTACTGTTTTGTATTCTCCCTACATGAAAATTTCATCCATCCATCATCCAATCTTATGTCACCCCACAGAGAAGCGTAGGAGCCCGGGGCTAAACACTATAAAATTTACGTATAAAAATAGCATTACCAGCATACTACATTTGGTACAACTAAAGGAAGATCATATACTGAACGCAATATGAGATGAAATGCAAGAATTAAAAGAATAACACAAACCACACACAGCACATTAAGCATTCCTTCTGTTTCTCAATATCAAATAACATAGGATGATAATGTTATGTGGCACTGCACTGAGTAGCAAAACATTCTCTGACACTAGTTCTCCGCACTCAAGCTTTTCTCACTTAAATTCTAGCATACGTACGCTCTTCTTAATTATCTTTAAGGGATACAGGAAGCAAATGCAAGACATACTCTCAGCTGAATTGAAAGCAATTTTACAGTGAAATATAAGTAACTTCAAAATACATATGGGTGTAAATTCAAGAGCAACTTAATACTACAATAATTTTCAGTAAAACACTTTTCAAGGAGGAATACCTGTATGTCTTTCATATAATAATGCAACCTTTAAACAACATTGTGCAAAGAAGAAGAATACAAATGAAAAGGACATGACAAATAAGAGATGAGATGCTTGCAGGTGAGTGGAAGGTGCAGATAGATGGGATATGGGGTGACAACTGGGGTATGGCTGCAAGACAGGTATGAAGTAAATTAGTGGGTGCAAGAATCAGGATGTAGGGTGCAGCAGGAGAGATGTGCAATCACAACTGATATTATACAAGTACCTGCAGTGTATAGAAGAGATCGCAGTTTTCAGCTAGGTACTGTATAGCATCATGCCGGGCACCGATAGCTGATATCTCTGATAAGGGCTGTAATGAGGTGTTGAACAACACAATTATAATTTCAACCACCATAATCATATTTCTTTTTTAGTCCACTGACTGTGGCCCAAGTCAACGACAACAAAGTGCAAATTGTTAAATAAATAGTAATAGGATTAAATTACGTTGCTTTTAACCCTCTAGCTGTTGCAGGTATTCCTGAGTCAAATATAATCATAAGGAGATGGTCAAACTTTATACAGAATTCTCAACTCACAGCTAATGAGTTAAATGGGACAGAGATGGATGAAAAAATTAAAAAGAAAATGAAAAAAAAAAAATCCCAATAAAATGGGCCATGATAGCATTCATTTATCATTCAGGTCTTCAAGGATACTCATCTCCATTCCGCAGGTAAAGGCATTCCACAACGTGCATTACGATCTTTATCTGACCAAAGCATCATTGCAACAACTGTGGGGAAATCCATTTTATCTACAGCCAATTTTATGGGACCTGAGGTGTTTATCTGCAAATACTGTATACTTCATCTATACATGTCAATCCATCGTCAACTTTTTAATTTTTTAAATTTCTGAACTCTGATTTCTCATACACTCAGTCAAATATTATTTTATATTGTTAACAATGCATCTTCTTACCTTCACATACCCTTAATCACCCTGAACTTTACTCACTAATAGCCTTTTCACCACTCTAATTACGGTATATAAATATGTAAGCATTTAAAATTATATATACATGTGTTCAAAATGCTTGTTTTACCTAATACATTATACAACAATTTGTGTATACAGCTACATTTTAAAATACTTGAGACCGGTCTCCATAACAGTTAATAATTAAAATACTGCCATATAATGAAGAATGAAAAAAAAATAATAATAATTTTTCTATTTTCATACTCAGTTCAGTAAAACACAGTGGTTTCAACCCACCTGAAGGAGTGCAGCTCTCAGCTTCCTGGTGCCAGGTTGAGTGCGAGTGTGCCTCAGAGCTCCCAGTAACGAATCTTGCCACCCACCTCGCAGACTTGACACCACCTCCAACTTACGACAGGACCAGAAGTCTGACAATGTATTATGAATACTTTATAACATTTTATGCAACTGTTTAACTCTTGCAGCTCCTTAAATGTAAACTGCATCACATCTGCCTTTTGCAAAAATACTGTTGGTGATGTGACTCACAGAAAAAAAATTTTTAATGTTCCTTAAAAAAAAAAAAAAAAGTTGTTGCATCAGATTTTGAGAGTCAAAGCCATGCATATGCTCTGCCAAACAAAACAAGTGGTAATTCCATTTTGATGATTTTGGTATAGCACACTATTAGTGATACCCCAGTCATTACATGGCAGGCTGGTGATGAGGGGATGCATGTCCCTCTAATGCTTGCACTCGATCTGTTATTTTTACAAACACAAACACAAACACAAACATACACACACACACACACCCTGACAAAGACAAAAACCTACAAAATTTGTCTTTTACAATACAGTAATTATTGAGCTAAAGAATGCTAAAAGCAAGATCTGTTCATTCTGAGATACCTGTACTTACTGTGTCTCATCACAGACAATAGGAAAGACAAACTGAGAAAGGCAGTGCCAAAGCTGACTAGTTGTGTATATGGAAGACTGAAAGTATCATTAACCTTTGTATTACAGACCTAGTGAGGAAAAAGGTCAGTGTTTACTACTGTAGATCTGTGCTATATGCCTGACATAATGAGGGGAGAATGCAAGCAGAACATTCAGAAGGAAGTGATACAAGCATTCATGAGAGAGAGAGATGGAACACTGGAGGCTGAAGAGAATCCAGGAAAAGATGGGAGCTGAGATTACAAAATGACTCCGGCTCCACCCTATTCTGAGGTGCTGGATATGATGAGCTGCCACCCAAGGTCAAATAAGGTCCCAGTTCAAAATCAACAAAAAGATGGTTCAATATACCCATAACCACTGTGAGATAATTTGCCAAGAGAAATAATGCGATATTTTCAAATCATGAGAAATTACAGTTGTGTTTTGTTAATGGTGCTGGAATAATGGGATGTGGTAATTAGAAAGATCGAGTTCAGTTTTTTAAGCCCTAAACACAATAACAATTCTTTTCCATCAGTCAAAAACAAGAGACAAAGATGAAGTCATGTAATCCTAAGCCCCATTCTATGAATATTTATTCAATTTTTGAGATGAATGCTGAAAATAAGTGTGGAAAAGTGAAAGAGAGCACATTTCCCAAATACAATGATAAATATACTGGTTGATATGGATGCCATACTATATGACAATGATCTGGAAGAAAGTATGAAAAGTGAAAGGAAGCACATTTCCCAAATACTGTACAATGATAAATATACTGGTTGATATGGATGCCATACTATATGACAATGATCTGGAAAAAAGTAGAGTGATTATGATCTGGAAAAAAGTAGAGTGATTAGGGTAGCTGGTGTTGAAAATGTAAACAACGTGTGGCTGGTGTAAGTATACAGAGGTAGGGTGGGGACAGAAGTGGCTGGAACTGACAAAACTGCATAACAAAATTAAATGAATAATGCACATAACACATTATCGCTCATACTGGTAGGTGGTGCGACCACCACCATCCACTTACTTCACGTTGTGCTGCCTACATCTTCTTAGGCTGCCTACATCTTCTGCACTGAGTGAGTAGCCTAACTGGCTTCCTGGGTTACAGGAAACCATTTACAGTGCTAAGTCATAACCGTATTACTGCACCAAGTAACTGGGTGATGTGGAGCTGATCATGATGCCCTGTTAACAGAATGGAAAGACACAAATATAGCATCTACCCAGGATACTGCTGCTGCTGCTGCTGCTACTACTACTACTTCTACTACTACTACTACAGTACTGCTGCTGCTGCTAATACTACAACTACTGCACCTATTACTTCTACTAGTGTCACTCACCTATAGACAAAGTGTTCTCTGAAGAGGTAAGTATAATGTGGAGACTGTGAGGAGCATAAGTTACATGCTGAACATGTTCCACATATTTCATCACTGCAGCTGTAGCCGCCAAGCAGTAATACCTTTTAAAGAAATACAGTGTTAAAAAGCACCAAATGTGCTGCTTGGGTAATATTATAAAATACTGTGAGGTAACAGTCTTGCATAAAATGGTCTTTGTTCATTCATCACTAAAAAGTATTGTCATAATCATTATCACCTTTTATCCTACTTTATAAGTTAAGATCTAGTAACAGAAAGAGAAAATATGCATAAGTGAAAGAACCGTCAACAACATACCTATTGAAAAAGATCACACAATCATTCATTAATCACTCACACCCTAAGAAACCTCCTTCCACCATCTGCACATTTTTGTTTCATAAACCTGCCAGAGTCATTCCAGCAACATGTTAAAAGGTCATCCAACCAACTTGATTCTCTATCACTTCCCTAGGTACAGTACATCCATACATAGATCTCATACACATTTACCCCATCCATTCAAGTTCTTCTCGGTTTACCACACATACTCCCATCTTCACACAGTACTCATTCATACATACTCTTTTCACCACCTTATATACATACATGCATTCTCTCCATAAAACAATATCATCTAAGGACACTTTCTTTTATACAACTAAACCAAATCTTTTGCATCTCCAATCTATATATCATACATCCCTAATATACTAATTCACAAATTTCATATTTTACTCGTTATGCAATTCCTACAACACTCTCTTACCACATATACCACCCCTTACGGGTTTATGGCGTCTGGCAATAGATAGATAGATAGACAAGGGCAAGGCTTTCATTAATTATCTTTAGAGCTACTAATATATTACAGTACTTTGTTTCTCAGTTATCAATATCACTTATGAAAATTCGCTGTCGTCATGCCTACTTGGGAACACTTTGTATATCTGGTTATGGTATTTAATTCACGCAGCTCATGCATTTTTAGTTATTTTAAGTACCTGACTCCAGCCATAAACCTGACACTTTGTTCCCTCAGGTTGAGCAATCTCTCCATGTGCCACACAACTTTACCTGTCACCACCTGTACTGAATTTTTATTTACAATAAATTTTATCAAGCTCATTTAGAGTATCATCCTTTTCCTCACCTTCTTCTCTGTCAACTCACCTGTTGGCCACTTGGCGAGTGACATAGGAGCAGTGTGGAGCTGCAAGATGTTTGACCACTGCCAAACCCCTATTGTCATTGAAATATCTGCGATGAACAGCGGTGACAGGAACTTCAGGGGCACATTCTTGTACCACCTGCATCAAACCCCCTCCGGCCCCACCCCCTGTACCCATTCCTGCCATGGCCTCACTACCTGGATACACTGCAGTAGTTGCTACCACAACCTACAATTGGAATCTGGATAAATACATCAATGAAAATATATAAATAAACCACTGTCATACATGCACCAAACTACCAGCCTTCAATATGCTGCATAATGCATCTAATTGATTGGCAGTTTCATCTATAATATGGTCGCAGTTGCCAAAATTACATTCCTCTAGCTTACACAATTTTTTTTTTTTAACCTCATGGCACCACAAAAAGATCTCTGGCAGATGACTTATATAAGGTAATCACTAACATATCTTCATACAACCTTCTTGCAGCCTCCACACTCAGTCCTCTTTTTCATATCAAGGCCCTTATAACACCAGCTACTTTTTTTCTTTTCTTTTCCTTGAATCATTCTATCCTTTCCACATTTACCTTTATTTTCTACTACTGCACTGATGTCTCTCTCCAGTCACAAGAGCATCAAAATATGAGCCACTTTTTCCCTCATCAACCATCACTTTACTCTTATTTATATTAAGGTCAAATAATGATATGCATAAAATCCCACAAAGCTTGGCAGGAAAACTGAGTATTCTTGGCTCAGCTGGCTAGCCAAGCATAGCCTTCTCAATACAGTACTCCCAGAAAAGTTTCTGAAGAAGATTCTTACATAGTATTATGGATAAATCAGTACTACAGCGAAAGTCCTGTAATCTGAACTGCAGGGGAACAAGGGTCTTTCGGACTAATTTTTTTTTTTTCGGGGCTATTGGAAGGGACTTTTGAAAACATTAGAAATCTGAACATGATCATGAAATAAACACTTAAAATGACATGGGTTATTGTTTTATTCACCGGAAATGCATAGAAGTGTAGATGAACTGTTGCACACAGGTATATCCAAGTCCAAGAGCAAGTCCAAGCCTGATAAATCCTTATACAAAGCCCAGAAAAAAAAAGACCAGAAAAATTCGAAAAAAGGCCAGAAAATTTTGAAAAATCTCACCGTGAAAAATTCAGAGTACAGTACTGTATTGAGATATTCGGATTATTGGTGGTCGGACTAGAGGACTTTTACTGCACTTGGCCTGACTAAGGCAAGGTAAACGTCTTCCACATGAGCAATGGGCGCCTGTAGTGCTGGGGTATGGTAATGGAAAATGCTTGGAAAATGATGGTGTGGACATGATGAACAGAAGCACCATCCCTGCTTCTGCTACACTGTTCATAGCATGTTCCATCACCATGCTTTGAAACTAACAAATAACTTGCTCGGACACCACAGGTGCTCACTTACTGAGTGGAAAGACCTCAGGAAGGTCCCGTCACTAGCCATCCTACTTACTGAGGCAAGTGTTATCATAATTACTGCTTAGTCATCAGGAAGAAGGCTGCATATTATACAAAACCCAAGATATCTGCAAGCAAAGTCATCACTCTGTACCCTGTACTACATCTATGCTTCTAACTTCAATCCACTGGAAAAATTTTTATTCTGCTAATGGGCAGACAATCATACTACAATGTGAAGCAAGAAAGAGCAACTTGCTTTAACCAATATAAAGCTATCTAAAACTTTCATCAATAAATTTCGGTCATTAGCTAGAAGTGACAGACAGGGTTTTTGGAATTCAAAACTATATGCATGGAATTCACCTGTCTGACTACATGAACCTGTAAACAGTTTTGCTGCTTAATACTCACTTCAAGTGGGTTGAGTATGGCAAGTTTGGTGAGAGTCTGGGTATATGTGTGGGTGTCTGAAAACTGGGCTAGGGTCAGCTGGGGGCATCGAAGGTCTATGGCTGCCATACCCACTTCTCCCCTAGCCTGACCTCTACCTTCTACCACACCTAAAGATTCGAACATTGTACAACATTGTTAACGGAAGAAATAATTTATGCACTGATTTACAGTACATGCAGAAAGGAGTAAAAAATGACAAAATTGTGCCAAACTTCCTTTTAAGCAATTTTTGGGACCAGGACTGGCTGTTACACATTAGCAAAATTCATATAAGATTATTTGAACTTTTAATGGGCAAAATTAATTTGGAACCAGACTCCTAGAGAACTTGATCATCATATTTCCTCCACACCCCACCCCCACCCAACTCTTTCTGACAAAAGTTACCAGTGGATTCAGGCCACTTTTTAAAAATAAATTTTAAGCATACTAAATCAATATTAAAGACAAGAAAAAGCAATAGCAGCAATGAGCGATAAAAATTTTCAACAAATAATGCTGATTCTCTGACGACATCCAAGGATTAGCACACATACAGTATATTTAGGCTTGGACAATTTGATTATTACTGTAGCTATAGCTACACCCTGTACTGTTTTGTATAAGCTGCAAATAGATAATAAAGTCTGACCAAATTACATGCCAAAAATATATATATAAAAAAAAGAAATGAAAGTGCTAATTTCCACATTCTTCCAGATATGAACCACACACACAATACAGAACACTTCAGACATGACAAATTTAATTACTACTATGCCTGCCCAACCTGCACTGTGCTGTATAAAGTGTACAAAGGTAAATGATTAGCAAGATATAGAGGAAAGCAATGCATCACACACATGCATACCAAAAATACAGTTTATGAAGAAGCATACCACATAATTAAGACAAACCAGCACATTTTACTTAACTAATGCATAAATCTTCTACATGCAATTTCATCATTAACCATGACTACTGACATGAATCACAGTACCTATAACTGATGATTCTCTGAGCACTAACCTATGATGGTGGATGGCGGGAGATCCTGGATAGTATGAGAAGTCCTGCTGGCTGCTGATCCAGGAGTCCTACTTCTCCCTGACCCTGGTGTCCTTGTGTGGCTTGACCCTGGGGTGGCCAAGGAGTTAGTGTGCCCTGTACCAGGGGTTCTTACGCGGCCTGATCCAGGAGTCTTGCTGCGACCTGAACTTGGGGTAGTGAAGTTGCTTCGTGTTGAAGAAGGGGTCCTGGTGCTTGCTACAGGTCCCAGAGGGACCTTAAATATACCTGTTGTACTGGTGGTGCTAACTGAAACATGAACTGGACTAGCCACAGAACAGGTAGTAACAGGGGTATCAGAGTGAAGAATACTAGTTGCTGGAGTAGAAGTGGTGACAGGAGTAGCAATACTAGATGAATCAGAATGATGAACTGTGGTGCCTGTAGTATGTGCTGTGATAGGGGTTGAAGTGCTGACTGAAGATGATTCACATACCAATGATGACACACTGGTGGCAGCCACAGATGTACTAAAAGTATCATACTGAAATGGCTCAGTTCCAGCCAAGACAGTGGCACTTGTGCTCTCACTACTACTGCTACCAGACTTCAAAATTTCCTTCCACCAACCAGCTCTTTGCTGGATCTCTAAGTCTTTTTGTGTCTCCCTATTTTCTGTGACTCCTTGGTTTTCTACTTTCTTCTTCTTGCTTACTCCACGGGTAGAAAGACAGCCAGAAGAGGATGAAGAAGAGTAATCCACAGTAGAGGTGACCCGGGATAACGGTGGAGGGAGGGTGGTGGAAATCGGTGTGGAGTGAATGGGTGGCCTGCAATCAAATTTATAATACAGTACTGTACATCGTACATATACCACTGTAAATAATTATATACAACCAGAAGGAAAAAAAGAGAAAGTAACACTAGGTACACCACTGACCTAAAAGGTTGAAATACATACAGATAATAGTGATGTACAGTGCAGTATGATCCCTGTCATCACCAATACCATATTAACCCTACTTCTCACAATATATATATAGGCTAAGAGAAGCATAAAGGATCTGCAGTCAGACTTGACTAGAGTGGCATCATCAGTGAGCAATTGCATTAACATTTCCCGAAGTTTATTTCTTAAACATAAATACATAAATTAGGTTGTATGCATGACTCATACAAAATGAAAAAATAAGAGAACAACAGACCAGAGGACAAGTCTGAAAGGAACTCACTCAGGATCCTGACAATGATGCCAAAGGAAATGCCTTCACTAGGATTGTTGTTTTGGTGTCTAGTGGATTGACTTTCTGCCCATTTTCTGGTGAATACCCTCCTATATTTTTACAGTTTGGGGTCTCTAACATTATTTTGATGGCCTTAACTGAAAATCTGAGAGAGGTGTTTCAAGATACTGAGCCCAGATAAATGAATGGTAATTTTCAGGCCAATCAGTCCAGAAAAAAGGCAGGCAGCTGTTGGAAAGAGAAGAACAAAGAGAACACCAGCACAAACATGGAACTGAGAAAAAAATAGTCCCTTCAGGAAATGTAAAACGTACAAAAAGAAGAATTATCACCATACTGCCGAGAAAAATGAGTGACACTTTCATTCACTCATCATTCAAGCCTTCAAAGTTCAATGCTGCACCAAACAGCAAAAAATCCACACTGTTTTTAATACAGTAAACAATTTGTTTGTGGATGCATTTTGCAAATGTCTATGGGAGAAAACCATTCAGTGGGCTGCAAAAAGGGATATAACTCTTATCATGTGGATCTCCAATTATGCTTCATCCAGCTATTCTACTCATCATTTTTTTTATTCTGCTTCCTCACCTTCCATACCATGCTTTCTCATATATTCCTCTACCATACCCAGCCATCTATTTTTGACCTTCCATGCCTCCTCCCAATTTGAAACTCACTCATATGTACTGTACCTTCTCTCTATAGGACCATACCATCTAAGCCATCCTATTAACAGACATAACCTTCTTCCATACACATCATGTATCCTTATATTTCTTATTCTACAAAAAGTACACAAACCACATAGTGTATATTCTCTACTGATTCATTTTCATGCCATAATACATTCTAATACCCACACATACATGTCATGCACTTCTCAAGCAGCCACTGCACTCAGTTCTCTTCATGACAAGGCCTTCATAGTACCAACCATTTTTTTCCCCTGAGCCACTCTACCTTTACATACAGTAAAGAGTGGTTATGGTAAAGTACAAAGGTGCTTGTACCCAAATGAGTGAATGGAGATATAAGTGATGAGTATCCAGGAATGGCAGCATGCATCATGGGCTCAGTCTTGAGCCCTTTATTGTTTAACATGGTGTGTGAAGCTCTCTCATGTGACTTACAAAATGGACTCCCATGGGAGATGTTGTATGCTAATGACTTGGTTTTGACTGTGGTGAATTTGAGGGAGGTGGAGGAATGATTCAGGAGGTGGAGAGATGGAATGGGACACAAGGGACTAAGGGTAAACAAGGATAAAACAAAAGTGATGATATCTAGAGGAAGTGGCAGTACTATCACAGCAGAGAGGGTGTGGCATGTGCAGTTTGCCACATGAAAGAAACTGAATCTTGTGCTGTGTTTGTGAGACATGGGTGTATGAGATGTAGTGGTATGAGAGGCAGGCTGTGAAATACAGTAATGATGATTCGTGTGTGCAGTGTGTCAGGGAAAGCATGTACAGATTGACAGGCATGAAAGGACTGATCTTGCTGGAAAAAGACAGAATAATGAAGAATTAGCACCAAGCCATTATATAGCTATATGATACTGTATAAGCAGAGGGAAAATAAGGGCTGGAAGAAACACAGTGGTAACAGTGGTATCCATAGAAACAATGCATGGGGCAGGGAAGAAAGAACAGGCCCAATATTCCCTAAATGCTTAAGAATGTAAGCAGTTGCCACTATTATATACTGCACGGTGAATCATGCAGGGCAAAAACAGTGTCCAGTGCAAAGTGTTGTAGTAACTGTTAACTCTTAATATTTTATGATGGCAATGTACAGTACTTGGTATCACATACTGCAAAGGGGTCACTTCCATAAGAGATTTGTATGAATCTATATGAAAAAAATCCCCAACATGGTCAAGTTGCAATGAGGAAGTATGGAGTCCAGTAAAGCTGTTGGCAACTACCCTACTACTGGTCAAGTTAATTGTTCATGCACTGACCAACAGCATCACCAAAGGTGCCTGCAGATGCACACACAGAAGAAACCAAGTTTTGATGGTTGGCATGCTAACAGAAAGCAGCAATTCTGAAAGCAGCCCTAAAACTCCACTTAATACCAAACCATGCTAAATATTATGAGTCCAAAGAAGATTTGAAAAAATAATTACTGTATTCTACAGTACAGTAGCAAGCGCACATGAATGTAACAAAACATTGAAAGCACATTCAAAATCAGAGACAATGACATCAGCAATTATTCTACTGTACTTACTATATAAAACAATGCTATAACTACATTAGTTATATTGTGCATTTGTATACACTGGCTCATATGCATGACCTGGCCACTTAACACGTAAAAATGATAGGCACTGACCTAGTACCTTCCTGACCACCATGAATAACAGGCCCTGCAGAATCCAATCCTGTAGAAATATGTACACATTAGTAATTCTATCTTTCCTGTTTATTAATACAGTACAGTATTACACCCTGATGAACATTTTCACTGCAATGGTGAACTGTATCGTAGTGGTACAATCTTGCTGTGCAAACCCAAAGTAAAGTACCAGTGTTACCTGACATATATTTTTGCAACATGGCAGGTTTCAGAATTTCTATTTACTGGCTGAAAGAAGTCAGTGCCTGAGGAGCTATATATGTACTATACAGTATCCCTAACTTAGTCTAGATTAGGCTTCCCTATCAAAAACAAATTAACTCATCAAGAAAAAAACACTAACCAGGTATTTAATAACACCTTTGTCACAACTCTCATTTTTGCACTCCTCAATAGGTACCACCTCATCCAAAGCATAAGACACAAGTGATTTGCTTCCATTCTCAATACTCATGTCGGCTTTGAAAAAGTAGAGAAGACATAAAGAAGACAGGAAAGCCTCAACAGCTGGATGGTCATGAGAGGCACTAGTTCTCTTCAAGCCAGCACACAAAGAGTTTTATTCCAAAACCTGAAAATTTCCTTATGGGATGGAAAGGCATGGAAGTGGATGGATATTTGTCTGCACAGTGTCTATGGTGGGGAGGCATGGGAAGCAGATGGATATACTGTATATATCTGGACAATGTTTGGGACATTAATATGGGGGAGAAGGTGAGGGCATTTATCAGCACTGAAAAGAGGGCATGGTTTAAAAGACCAATAATGGTTACTAAGACCACCTTTTTCATATTTAAAACAGTAGCTAGATAAATATATGAACAATGTAACTGTGGCAGGCCAAACATGTGAAAACAAAAATTGTTCTCTGCAAACAGGCGCACCAAAATGTGTGATGACAGTAATAGTTAAGAGTGGGAAACTAACACACTCTATGCCCCACTGAGCATTTCATGATTGAAAAAAAAAAAAAATCTAGTGATTTCTGGGCAATCTGAATCAAACCCAAGTTTATTAATTCACAAATACTAATTCCACTACAATGACATTCTTACTTTATACTCCTGCTACCATCAGATAACATTTTTCTGCTTAGGAAAAAAGCTCTCATGCTGAAAGGGTTTGAGGAGAAATAACCATTTTCTACTGATGAATAAAGCTCTCATACTGAATGGATTAAGAAGACTATATCTAACAACTATTGTCTGAAAAATCTCTCCTCATCTAAGAAAAACTGTCAGATGGTAGCAATAATAAACTTTTTTTTTTAAGTTACCATAGTGAAGGGGTGAATGGGTTAAGTCTTAAATAAGTAAATATGAAATATACCAAACATACAGTAATGTACAGGAAAGAATTGCTGGTTTGCATACTCTATACAACAGTCAGACACTCCTACCATCAATATGTGATAACTCACCTGCTTGGTTAGCATTCCAGGCTTCACTGTCACTATACACATCTGGAATGAGACACTATAAGTTGGGAAATGTACAATATACTTGAATGTGATAATACATACAGTATATAAAAAACACAGCACACAAATCTATCGCTGAAATAGTCTTACTAAACTAATGACCCTGAAAAACA
>JAGKTI010004527.1:18882-50043 GCA_018397915.1 Birgus latro
GTGAATGTAGGGAAGAGTAAAGTTATGGTCTCAGAGAAATGAAGCCACTGAATGTTCAGTGAGGCAGGATGAGGAGGAAATGGAAAATGCAAGTGCGTTTAAGTACTTGGGTAGTGTGATTATTAAGGAAGGAAGTTTAGAGGGTGCAGTGCTTGAAAGGGTACAACAAGGAAGAAAGGTTGCTGGTTCTTTGAAAGCAGTGATAAGGAACAGGGAATTGAGCCTGGATGTAAAAAAAAAGTCACTGCATAACAGTACTATCATACCAACTCTAACGTATAGAAGTGAAGCTTGGATCCTGCTGGAAGGACACAAGTCAAGAATGAGAGCCATGGAAATGAATTATTTGAGAGGAACATGGAGAATTGCATGGAGACAGACTGACAAATGAGGATGTGAAGAAGCATTGTGATGTGGATGTGGATGTGACAGAATGCATTAGGAGAAATACACTGAGGTGGTTTGGCCATATGGAGAAGATGGAGAATGAAAGACTAATGAGGAGAGTATGAGAGAGTAAGGCAGAGGGTGGGAGAGGGAGGGGGAGGCCGAGGATGAGATGAAGGGATGGAGTGGTGAGGTATATGAGAGAGGGCAGTGTCAGCTGGGGGCAGGGCAGTGAAATGGCACTGGGCTGGGCAACATGGAAGCGATTTGTCTGTAGCCACTCCTCACAGGATTGAGGCATCTGGCAATAGATAGATAGAATATACCGTACATACTGTATGGATAATCATTAGGAACTTACCATATTTTGGTGTTCTTGATAAATGATGGGGCACAAACGACATGCTGATCAAACCTCAATCACAAACAGTAATTCCTAAAAAGTGTGGTGCACGCTTGACTAGATGCTGTTGCTGCCAAACCTGTATTCACAAAAGGACAGTTTAGCAGTCTTTACTATGTGCTCAGAGAGTATACCAGGTACTCATTAGGCTATTAACTTCAGCTATACCCAGTAATATCTTTCATGACTGAAATTCCATCAAGAGAATAGGATATTTACTTATATACTTGCATACCTTTAATGGATTCAAGAATGTAGTGTCAATAAAATCAAAATGGAATGCACTCTCCAAACTCCAAAACTCCAAAAATTTACTTTTAATGCCTACCAGTAACATATTACTATGATTATCTAGTTATATCTTATAAAAGCAAATTTTTAATACTGTATTATAATATTGAGGTCTCTCCTTGGCTTATGCAAAACTGAATTGTCTAAAGTTTTTTCACTATCCATAAATTTAAGCTATCCTAACTAGTTTTTGTCCTCATTTTATCATCATTTTAACAATATGCTGATGCGAATATTTTGGCCACATGCTGATGCGAAGAGTGTCCTAATTTAGAGCTGGTCACTGCTTATTAGCCTAAGGAAGCCTTGTAATGAGCCAATGAACTCAGCTTCATTACCCTTGTTGATAAATTGTGATAACTCTGTTTAACTTTTGCTCTTCTTGCCATAGATGGCACATTAATGGCAAAGAATACCTTAAAAGTTACAGGAAAGTTTTTAAGTGTCTTATATATATCAACATGTACTCTAATTGCCAACACAGCAATATTCAAACTTCAAAGTTTTAATCGAACAAAGAAGACGCTGCTGCCAACTTACATGCACAGCACCCTTAAACACAGCAACAACTAGGAGAGGAAGCACGCTTTTTTCTGGCATACCTTCCACCGTCCAGCACATGCACCCTGACAGACAACGCAATCGTTATGGAATAGGTGCTGGAAAACCTCTATGAGAAGAAAGGCTGCTCAGATATATTTCTCATTCAGCAACAATACGATACAGACATCTATCACTGGCAACTGATGAGGCGTAGTAAATAAACAGACGGGCATAAATGAATTTAAAGAACAATGAATGGACTTCAACTCCATGTAAACACAAAGTGAAGTTTAAATGGCACAAGTTATCCAAAACACGAGAGAAACGCGGTGCGCTTTTTAACTACTTTCAAGAAGATATTGCGAAATGTTCAGCTTCTAAATTTTAGGCTGCTTTGTACAGAATACATAAACTAGTATTTTAAACATAGCTGAACACAACAAATATCAATTATAAAGGGGCAAAATTATGCAAAACGAAAGTGGCAACAGCTACGTTCCGCATGTCTACCAATGTGAACGTTGCCAAATTGACTAGACACTATTAGTCTTACGTAAAATTTGAACTAGTTTCGCCAAATGTGTTAAGCATACGTACCGTATAAGTATAAATAAATCACAGCTGCATTTAAAAGAAATCCCACCCAGGAAAAAGAGCCAGTTAATATAGAGTGTGGGACTAAACTCTCCCTGACCTCCCTTCAATGAAAGGTTTCTGCTGCTCAGTTGGCAAAAACCTCATTGGTTTAAATTTACACAGTTTGAGACTCAGAGTGCCACTCTGATAAGTTCAAGACTCAACAGAAAAGGATTATAAGAAAGGCACACCTAACCATTCCCGTTAATGTGCTTCAGTGACAATACCATAAGAGTACATTTTAAGGAAAGTGGCGGTGTAAAGAAACTAAATACTGACAGCATATAATCTCATATGGCAAATTTATAAGAGTTGTTTAGGTCAACGAAAAGAAAAAAAAGTCAAGGGTCCATATTCCCGTCAGTTGATAGGCGGCTTTTCAGAATATCTTTACCAATATATGATGTGCAGCTAACTTTATTCCAATGCACATTCATATAGCCCTACACGTATAAGTCAAGGTGTGTATAAACACCTTGGTATAATTATGTATGTATGTATGTATACATACCGACTTCTCAACGCTACCTCGAGATCTCTCACCTCATGTAGATAGCGTATTCAGATGTTATATTTGCTCATCAGCGCAATATATCCTGTTGAATAATAGGCAAAATTTTGTTCTTACCATTTCTGCCTTCAGGTTCCATGTCATTATATTAGCTCACTGACGCAGTTAACTCAGTCGAAGTGGGCAACTTTTGTCCTGAGCCATCATTAATTTTCTTTCTTCAGACTCCATGTTCTTTTAGCTCACTGGCGCAATAAACTCATTTGAAAAATAGGCAGACTTTTGCCCCTAACTGTACATAACCGAAAACTGAACTCTAAAACATCTGATATGAGTAATAATTCATGTAATAATGATTACAGCAGTACTAGTAATGAAATAATTTTTGTAATAAAGCTTTCGTAAATTCTGGTTATTTTCCTTGATCTCGTTATAGTAAGAGTTGTGTATTGCCAGACAAGAGACACTGAAAAGAACCACTATAGTGACAAGCAATGGTTTGTAGCCCACTGTACACTAATAAGTAATGTCTAGTCCTGACACAATCGATCGTCTTTGGTCTAGTCTCTGCAGTGACTAGATTTTACTTTTGGTTTTTACACAGTCACTAATTTATTTTTACCAAGGTTCAGAAGAACTGAGAACCACATAGTTCATGTGAAAGAGCTGCCTGCAGCTCCAGAGCCAGAGGTTGCCGTCCCAAGCACTAGACCATGGAAATTTGGCAGTCAGGAATCTTAATTCAGTTGTGTCAGGAGTGACTTGTAGACAAGCAGACTTGGTGTCATGAAAGCACTGTGGTACAATGGTAAAGTGTGCGTTTTTGTACACTGAAGAACGAGGGTTCGGTCAGGGTGATAAACTTTGGGAGCGTTCTTCCGACCAAGTACTGCTTTGACGGACAAAGGGTGCTGTGGTTGAACCAGTATCGCATACTATAAAGTATGCTTGCACCCAGTCTGCTTGCGCGGGCCGACTACACTTGGTTCAGACTACATACACATCCAAAGCCACTCCAACACAAGCACTTCTCACCCTACATACAATCTCCGCAGAGCACCACATGTTGGTGGAGTGAAGCTTAGAGAGTAATTTGGGGTGACAACCGATTAGCATCGACACTGATGTCACCGAATGAGACTTATCCGATTAGAACATGATTGCAACATTACCGATACTCTCACCACCGAATGTGACAGACTAATTCACCGATAGTGACACGATCCAATGTGACTGGCAGGGGCGTCCGCAGGATTTTTTTGTAAGGGGGGTGGCAAAGTATAAGAAATTATACATATATGAACGGTTAAAATGTATCAAAATACACACTCCAGCTAGGTATAGGCGTATACTTACGTTTGAGTTACATGACTTACATCAAATGCATAAAGTAACAGTAACTACAAGGACCGAAAATATACGTGACGGCCGGGAAAGCTCCAAACACTTTGGAATTCCAAGGGGGGGCAAGTGACCCCCCTTGTCCCCCTCTCCGGACGAGAAAGTGAGAGCGATAAACTAAGAAAAACGAAGGAAGATAATATTGATGCGTAGAGGGGAACGGAGAGAACTGATGGGAGGGGAGGGGGGGGGGAAGAGGAGAGAAGGGGAGGGGAGGGGGAGGGGAGAGGTCAGGGGAGGAGGCGGCGAAAACGTGTTTGGGGGGAGTAGTCGCCCTAGAGGATTGTGAAGGAGAGGTTGAAGGTCGTGGGAGAGAGAGTTACCGAGAACCAAGTTAAAGAGGATGGGGAAGAAAAGGTAAAGAGACCCACGAAATTGGGTTAAAATCAGTTATATCACGGCCACGGTGAGAATAGTTCCGGTTGTGTCAAAAAGAATGCTTTTTCTTCGATTTTAACCAAACTCGTCTGATGGTTTGGCCGAGCCCTCATGACAACGTACGGGGCTTCAACACAAATACCTGAAAACATCCAGGTTTGGGGGTAAGGTCAGCGTTGGTGATGTGAAGTTGATCAAGATATTGTGAAACACTAGGTTTTGTTATGGGGCAAGTCTTCAACACCATATTTGGTTAAAATCAGACTATTGCACGGCCCCCATGAAAATAGTCCCGGCTGTGAGAATAGTCCTTTCGGTGCCTAAAAGAATCTCATCCATTTTAACCAAACTTGGGAGACTGGTTGCCAGAGACCTCATGGCAATATCCGTGATTTCAGCGTAATAAATGCTCAGTTTTTAGGGTAAGACCAAGGTTAATCATATACATAAATAGGTAAAGAATTCGGGTATTTATTAACAATGCATGTCCTAGTTGTATCTATATTTCCATATTGAATCCAACATTTTATAAAACAAGAATTAAATTTTTCACATAAGCTATTCAAGTGGTGGCTAAAATGTATAAAGACTATATGGGTGAGTGACGGGTGATTTATTTTTCAACTTAGTCCAGATTTTCATCCTTTCACTTATTTCACGTAGCTCAGTGTTAGTGAAATTTCACAATTCGTTACTATAAACCTCTTCATGTTGATCTACTGCTGAAGATCTCATTCAAGAGGGAGAAGACAATTTTATTCAAAGATGAGCAGAGAATCCTTTCAGCACAAGTTTGATTTTATCCTTGCTGTTACCAGACAAATTATCAAGAGAAAATGAAAGCTGGATGTTCTAGAAGTTGCCCATAGTAATGCGCATTATTATTAACCTGTCCAATCATAATTTTCGGTAAACCAGAATTGACGGAAAATAATGAAAAGTACTGTGCCCTGTCTTCGAGTCGAGACATGACAGCCCAGTGTCTCCACGCTTAGTAATGTTAGGTTAGTTTGCGTTAGGTTAAATAGGCTAGGTTAGCTTGAGTTAGGTTAAACAGGTTAGTTATTAGTTCTTAGTTTAAGGGTAGATTTTCTTGTCATTCTACCGGGCTATCAAGATCAAGGAAGACAGTGCCATGTTACAGCAAATATAATCTTACCGTAATTACTGACAAATGAATTTATAAACTCAGATCGCATGTTAACAATGGGCAACTATTTGGTATACAGTATTTAATTCCTGCAGCGGAATCCGATCTGATTGCATTCGCCTGGTGGCAACAAGAACAAATTTTAAGTTTCCTGGTTGAAAGCGATGGATATTTAGCCGATTTGAGATTTAACAGCCAACACTAAAAATTCCATGAATATTTTTCTGTTATACTGATGAACTGTCTATCGATATGAAAATTACAGCACAAGACAGTTGAAGTATACTAGAAACTCGATGAAATGATAGGCAGACTTAAACCATTGTCACTACGAACCAAACTGTTCATTATGAGGGACGTCGAGTAGAGGCTAGATTTCGTCAAGTCATAAGATATGGCTTGAATTTTTTCTTCACTGAACCTTATTAGAGCTCTGAGTTTCTAGTCTTCACAATAAATCGAAAGTTAATATAATATTGTAGATTTTTCATACTGTCGTAACCTACAGCATTTGTGTCGTAGGAGATTAACATGCAGTACAAGAGGGTCTTCCACGCAGAGCACAGGCACCTGGGTCTTCTGTTGCACAAAAGACCATGTAGATGGCATATACAAACAACTGGGTCTTCTGATGCACAAGAAACAGTCGAGCAGAAGATATACGGGCAGCTGGGGTCTTGTGCACAGGAAAGAGTCTTTTACATGTAGACGGCGTAAAACGGCAGGTGTGCACAAGAAACCGTTGCGTAGAAGGCAGTCAGGTGGGACGTCTCTGCCAACAGGTGGGAAGAAGGTAGATAGTTAGCCCAGTCTTCAGTCAGCCAACAGCCCAGCCCATCCTCCGTTCTCGATCTCCCAGCGGTGTCATTCTGTAATAGATAAAATTGTAGGCAGTCTTACAGCGATGTTTCCTCACTTCAGTAACTACTAAATAGCAAGAATGAAATTGACAAAGGGCTAAGGCTAAACTTACCTAACCGCCAGTTCTTTTATATTCTACATTTTCTCAACCACCAGATTATTTTTAAGTGCTTAGAGAAATTAAATAACCTGGTTGGAAAAAGAAAAATCCATGAACATCACCCAGTGTCTCTCCAAGCTGACAAGTCTTGATGTAGAGAGTTGAAACAATACACCTTTACCTTAAACATGCTAACTTTTTATGTCTCGCCAAGGACAGCGGAGGTTATGAGGTAAATAAGTCAAGATCTAGATCCGATTTGCATCTCAAATATCAACCTTAGCCTAAAGAGTATGCAAAGTACGTATTTAGCAGCTTAGGTTTGCTTAAGCTAAAAGGCTAAACCATTCAGTGTATGGTTAAAATTATATAGTTTATTGATTTTTTGAAGTTTACCTTGTTTGGGTCAGCAGCGTTATGGCAGAAGCAAAATGAGCTTTCTTGTACTCGTATCACAATTCCTTGTAGCCAGACTCCACCCCCAAGGGAGTGGCCACGAACAAAATTCACCTTAACCAGAAGCAGTAGGCTTTCCTCCCAGCGCTTACCAACCACGTTCATATACCGCTCCACATCCTGTCTCCACCTCCGAGTTTTCTTACCTGAGAAAAAGTTCATTAAGGAAGTGTCTGTGTACATGAACGGCAGCACTGGCAAAATAGGGAAACAGGTCTTTTATTCTAGGTGGCAATATCATACCTCACTGATAAGGGAAGAATCTTAATACATCTCAAAGCCAGACTTAATACACCTAATCAGATATTAATACCTCACTAGTAGGAAAAATCTTCACCTGTGTCTCCAGATGTCCACTGACCAGACAGAATCAATACAAAGATTTCAGAGCAGTTAAATTGGCCAGATTCACCCGCCCAGTCTTTGTATTTTTCATTCAGTCTTGCCATGAACATTAAAGATAATATTAGAAACATCGCTCGAGTTGCTCACCGAAGTATTGCTAGTTACCTACTGAAGTATTACGAGTTACCTGTCAACCTTTGCTGACCTTTCTGATTCCATTTTCGTACACGGCTGATATTACTTAACTAAATGTACTGCATTTCCCCTCACCTGTACTTCCTAAATCTTAGCATTCATAACTTAGACTCAAGTTACTCCTTAACTTACCAACAACATAGAAATGAATTTCCTGCAGTAACGATATTGGCTGACTCCCTTATTTCATCTTATAAATTTACCTGAGCTCTACTAACACCCTGACTGCCTGGGAGCTGATTAAGTTCACCTCTATCTTACCTGAATACTTACACCTCATATGTCGAGGATGATAATTTTCGAACCTTATATCAAAGTATACTAAAACACGTAAACGGCAGACTGTATACCCAAGGCTTCCACGACCACCAAACGCCACACCTGCAATGGAGTAAACCGCCGTATTCTAGGCAACACGGGAGGTTTCGTGACACTAGCTTCATTATGCATACTACCCCTTAACGCCCAATTCTGCTTTAATATACAGAGAATATTTAAGTGCAGTGCAGAATAAATCGCCAAGGAAAAGGTGCTAGAAAAATCCCAAAGCCACCTAGAAAACGGCGCAGGAGTGATAATCATATTTAAAAAAAAAAAAAATGCCTCCTGCTTGTCTTTAGTCCCCCTATTATACCTAATATACATGTGTTTCCTGCGAACTTAATATCGTTACCTGTATAAAAAAAAAACCGTTTCCTACACTTGAAGCTTTCCCTACAGCTAAAGCCCATTCCCTACAGCTACAGCCCGTGCCCATACAGCTACACCTTCCAATGTAAAGTAGCCTCCCTGACTAATAATCTAATCAAACTCAACCTCCCTCCACTAACGCTAAGCCTAGCTGGTAGCCTCCTAGCACACCCCCAGCACACTCCCAATTCCCTTTCCCGGC
Organism: Birgus latro; assembly: GCA_018397915.1. Classification (NCBI taxonomy): domain Eukaryota; kingdom Metazoa; phylum Arthropoda; class Malacostraca; order Decapoda; family Coenobitidae; genus Birgus; species Birgus latro. The sequence continues at coordinate 27,432 of JAGKTI010004527.1, forward strand.
CAAAAATTTATCAAATTCTACTTACAATTATTGTTCTTACTAAATCTACATCAAATACCGCCACAAATAAAAATAAAGCAACCCAATTCTGTTAATCCTCTCGCCTTTACCTTACTCCTACTGACCCCTGGTAAATTATTTCCTAATTTGACAGCCTACGCCCACACTACAAACTACTGCACAACGAAGCCTAACCAGCTCACCTTTAATCCTACTCCTGCGAAGTCCTATGCATCTTTCAAGGTTAAAAGTTAAGGCAAAAACATTAATTGAAACCTAAAATTGAATTAAACTTAACAGCAGGTATGGGCGCAGTGTGTGTAGACAGCAGGAGCGAGGACAGCAGGGACGCAGTGTACAGACAGCAGACTGGGCACTGCTGATGAAGACAGACACCAGCTTCACGACCCCGACATCATAACACCTGCGAAAATGAGGTGTTAATTGCGTTGTGGGAAACGTGTGCCTCGCCTATGTTCAGATTCTATCAAAAAATAAAAATAATGCAAGCTAGGCACCGATACGTAACTGTAAACATGCAGTGCTAAAAGAAATCCAGCCTGACCCATCACTGAGGTTGGGTTAGCTTTCTACTATACTTGTAATATTCTACCCTCCACATTTCTACCATTTACTGCAACCTGTTTACCCTCCACTTTTCTACCGTCTATTAGTTTACCTTCCACTTTTCTACCATCTACTGCTGGTTTACCCTCCACTTTTCTACCATCTACTACTCTCCCTAGTTGCCTCCCTATCGTTAGTTAACTACCTACAGCTTTCTCCCTACACCATCCTACCTAATACCTACAGCTGCCTCCTAGCTTTAGCTCCCTTCTAGCTTTAGCTTCCAATCACAAGTTTCAATCCTATTTTACCTATCCAATTTCCTCGCTGTATTTTCTATTTGCTTTGTTCCCTATCACAGCTTAAGTATTCATCCTACCGCATGTTGGGTGGGAGGAGACATGCAGGTTATATCTTTAATTCCTTGTTATCAATATATTTCATGCTACAAAGAATCCACCTTCAGAGTTTAAAGAAGTGATGCTGCAGAGACCCTTATACCCCCGGAAATTACCCCCCTCCCCAGCCTTCCTCGTGCAGCAGTCTGGTTGGTTACCTGTAGGAAAATTCTGTCGTCCTACCCCACCTCTGATTTGCGCCATTAGTTCTCTCCTACATAGGCTGAAAAATCCCTCCCTGTGGTTAGTTACATCTTTTGCGCAGAGTTGCTTCCAGTATCTTGTTTATTCCGAGCTTTCTCACTGACTGCAACTTCTTCCCAGCAAACGATTGTGTTTATGTGCATCACAAGGGAATTAGATACTCGATGTCGTACACCTGCTTTGTATTCTATCCTTTTGTCCAGTCCTCGTCCTGCTTCCCGTAGGTAAACTAGAGGAAATTTCCGAGTGATACACTCGCTCACCTCTTCGAAGTAAATGTGAGTCAAGCGGTAGCGAAGCAGTAGCCATCATTTATCTGGTAACTGTGCCAGGAGTGGGGCTTGAAGTGGAAGGGGTAGGAACCATCAGTTCCTCCAACCACCCTCTTCCCCCACCCTTCCTCCTCCCATAACCTTTCCTCTCCCACAGCGTTACCAGACAGTCTAGTATGTCTGGCTCCTGCTTCACTGTGGTCGCCTCACGCTTAAAGGTTCGAAGTGGCAGGGATGTGTATAAGGCGGAACTTTCCTCGAGTACGAGTACGTTCTAGTCCATCCACTCACGATATTCTGTATATTACACCCATTTTTTACTTCCTCTCACTTCTGTTTTGACTTTTGTTTTACGTCCCGAGTATGGTGCGATCCAAATGCCTGCTTTCTCTAATATCTTATTGATAACCGAAGCTTTGGCATTGGGCCATATAAACCTTGAACTGTCAGTTTGATTGATCACTGGCAATTTTATATTAAATGCCTATTTTTTTTAAGTTTTACCATGCCTACCGGATAACATACCATAAAAGCTAGTATGTATGTAATCATCCCTTATGAACTCATTACTGCTAGTAATATACGCCCCTCGCAAAACTATTACTCGAGACTTGGACCTATTGTGTGCTAGATATAGTGGATAGTCATCCTGGATGGTGTGTGTTACGCAGTATAGCTCCCTCGTCTGTTCTCAGTGTTACAGGATCTAAGAATGGGAGTTTTCTCTTTCACTTCTACTGTGAAGTCATCATTCACTTTATTCTGGTTATATAGAGCATTGGTGTCCTTTGGCACAATTACGTTAACACATCGTCCACAGATCTGTACCAAGTTGCACCCCTGCCTTGGATTCTCCTGCAGTAGTCAGCCTGTAGTGTTCCCATGTATAGTCAAACCATGACAACATAATGAGGCGAGCCCTGGTTAGACCGTAGTGTTGGCTACATTACTATCCACTTAAATATTCCGAATGTAAGTGATTAGTTCGATGTAGTCAGATCTACGTAATGGCAGCTCCTCATCTTTGGCTCCACTGTTCTTCCTTGCCGGCATTAAGACGAACAGTGGACGTCATCGAAGATGAGGAGCTGCCTTTACGATGGTCTGACTACATCGAACTAATACCAAAGTCGGAACATTTACTTCCAGTGAGAGGAATACAGGCAACAACTGTCTTGCCATGAGCTCCACTTTATGCCCGTGATGGCTTGCCAGTACTTGGGAGACTGACTACTGCTGAAGAAAAATAGGCAGGGGTGTAACTTTGTACAGATATGGACAGTCAGTAACTGTGCGTTAGGACGCCTATATTCTAAACAGACATGAATTTTGACTTCTGCACAGAAGAGAGAAAAAGGCCTTAGATACTATATGGAGAACAGACGAGGGAGCTAAATACTGGGTATTATAAAACCATCAACAAAGATTACTATGCATTGTTGCAGCACACCGAAAGGACCAAGGCTGGAGTTATAGGATTTTTCCTAAGGGCATATGGAATTTGCAGTAACCAATTCATAGAGGAAGAGATTAAATGCATAACAGAATCCTTCTTGAGGCTGTGCTATCCGGTGGACATGTTAAAAAAAGAAAAGGAAGGCAGTTGGCATATAAAACGTCAATGTTCAAACTACAACAGTACAAGGTAACTGTCTGTCCCCTACTTAAGGCTTCGGTTATCTGTCTAATGAATGCAGGCCTTTGGATCGCAGCATCCTTAGAATGTGAAATAGTAATAGTCAAAAGTGAAAGAATTAAAAATTAGTAAAAAACAGCAAACCGTGCAGTGGATGCCCGAATGTACACAGGGGAAACCACGAGGATTGGATACAAAACTAGAACAAAGCACATGTAGGGCGTAACAGTAACGAATTCCCGATGTTGCACCTAGATCAGCACAATCATTTGCCCAGGAAGAAGCTAGTGACTGACAAGCCTAAATAAACGTGTTGGAAGCAGCTGAAGTCTGTAAAAAATGTAAACAGATTTTTTTTCAGCCTACATGGGTATACAGCACGTTAATGGCGCAATTAAGGGTGAGGCGGGACTACGTAATTTTCTTAGCACTAGCCAATCACGGTGCGACACGAGAAAGGGAATTTCCATGGGTATATTGTCTGCTGTATCACTTATTCAGACTCAAGATGGGTTTTGTGTAGCCTGAAACTTGGGAAAAATGAAGAATTCAGGCTCTAACCATGTGTCTCCCACCAAACATTTCTACAGCCTAAGTATATTTCCTAGCAGAGCCTAAGTAGCTATCGCATCATAAAATCTTACATCCTGTTTTCTAAGCCTGTCGTACCTTATTCCTTCTGGCCCTTAAATTATTTCCTAGTATTTAACCTCTAACAAAACCCTAGCCTACACCCACACCCTGACCAACACTACTGCAAAACAACCAACCAAACCCTAAAAGCAAACAGGGACCTAAGCATTGAAAGCTAAGCAAAATTAAAAGTAAACGAAAATGGACACCGAAAGTTGGAGTATACTCATCGGCTGGTAGGTGTGCAGTGTGTAGACAGCAGTGTCCGTCGCCTCACCTGCGAAATACAAACTGTTTAGTGAAACTTGAATCGTACCTCTACTCTAGATTCCTGTCAACGAAAAATACAACCTATTCATTGACAAGTAGCGCTTAACATACAATGGGAAGAAACTTAACATCACTACAGATGCATGATCTGACAGATTCTAGCTTAACAGATTTCTGCCCACCCTCCTTCCTCCCGCACCCCCCCCCCAAACACACAAAATGAAAATTCAGTAGGTCATTTCAAGGAAGAAACACCTATTCTGTAACGCGTTGTTCCTTAGATAAAAAGAGTNCAATGGGAAGAAACTTAACATCACTACAGATGCATGATCTGACAGATTCTAGCTTAACAGATTTCTGCCCCCCCTCCTTCCTCCCGCACCCCCCCCCCAAACACACAAAATGAAAATTCAGTAGGTCATTTCAAGGAAGAAACACCTATTCTGTAACGCGTTGTTCCTTAGATAAAAAGAGTACTTAAACATGAAATACTGCAAAGACAGTCATGCTCAGGGATTCTTTTATTTGCCTAAGATCCAGTGGGTAATGTGTAAGTGCATGAAATCCAATAAACTTAGCACAGCTTTTTCTAACAAAGCAAAAATCACGATCACCGACCTCAATTCATAGTAAAGTTTGATCGAGGGACTGACTAGCAATGAAGCCCAGAAAATTCTCGTCAGCTTTCAACCACGATTTAGTGTAAGTGGGAGTGACTCGGTTCCAGCAAGTAACTGCTTGTGTAAAAAGGTTGTAACTGCTTCATTTAAGTTCACTCCGTAGCTTCTGCTAAATCTTGTGACAGCTGTGCTGTGTATCGTTCCCTGTATCCAGTATCCTTGCGGCTATAATGTTATTGCCTTTTGTCCACATACAAGTTTTCCTTTGCCAGTGTTCCCATTAAGGCAACAACAACTACCACTCGTCAGTTTGTAATTAGCTAACACGCGCACTGTAGAAGGCAACATTCTTAATACGGCTAACTCTCTTCTCCATATGTCTTAAGGCAGTAGAGTCTCATGCTCACTGGTCCATCTTTTTCTTTTTAAGTACGGTATCAACATAATGGAAATTGTTAAAGTACTGCAGCCGTATAAAAGCAATCACCTCCACCTTTAACTTAATTCCCTATCAAAACCCTTCTCACTTTCAGTGCTTAAAATCCAAACCCAAATTAGTAAACTAACTACTACAGTGTTTCACAGCTAAGCAGGTTACCTTTCTCCAGCCTCGCTCAGCATTTAACTTATGTAGAAAGGGGAAAAACTCCCAACAAACCAGTAATAAGAAAAGAGACATCATGAGACCTTAACAATTAAAAAAACTAAGAAATCGACTTACCAGATCAGAGGATGAAGGTACTCTCCCTGCGACGGACACCGTTCTTCTGGCGGCTGGCTTACGGGGACCTGCCTTGTGGGCTCCCCAAACCAACCTACTGAATCAAAAAACAGTGAGCTTTAGCTATCTCGAGCAACAGTTTGGCGAGATCATGGGTCAAGGGTCCGTATTAGAGTCAGTACTAATTACCCTGTGTTTTCCATTACATTGTACAAGTTGGATAACGCTCACGACACTGTATAAACAAAATTGATTGGGAGATGTAACCAGATAGTAATGTGTCTGGCTCTGAACAGCCATCTTTGAATACAAGTCCGAAGCACCACTCACGGACCCTTTCTCCCGATGTAGCAAAACTATAGTGTTAAAAATTCATATTAGAGCGATGGCAGGTGAAGGTCGCGAAATCTCCATCCTGAAAATGTAAAGACCTATATACTTTTGATCAGCCTTAATAACACGTGAATTAGAAAAGGACAGATCTATTCTAATTTAAGGTAGAAATGCACGCTTGATCTCGACCCTAACGCCAACTGTTGAGCTGACGCGTTACTAAAGGTGCACCGTCGTTCGCCGATTACCGATACTCTCATCACCGAATGTGACTTAACTAATTCACCGATAGTGACACGATCCAATGTAACTGGCGAGTAACCAGACCGAGGGGGAGGGCGGGGGTGGCTACCGCTCCCCCAGGACTTGGAAAATGTGTCTTTTTCAGGACAGAAGCTGCTCTTCCACGGCAGATCTTCTGATGGTGCACTGGTGCCTTTAAAATGAATTATGATTAAAACTATTCGAATCTCCCATCATGAAAAAGAAATTCTCCTTTTTATGTGAGGAGAAACTGACTTAATTGTTTTCGGCTTGTAACATATATTCATTACTCACGCTTAGTTTTCATGTAAGTGCAGATCTAAACGTGAGATCTTAAGCATATAAAATATTTACACAAATTATTTTTACATAAACCCATATATTCGTGTAGCCTATTATGCATATTTAGTTGTAATTACTTAGAGATCAGGACAAGTTCGAGTATCTTCAGGGTAAACTCCTTGCTAAAAAGTGTAAAGTAATTTAATAGGCGTAAAATGAATAAACCACGATCTTTCTATGCACGAAGCCAACCCAATCACTCCACCATATCAACACTAAGCGTATGACATCCACTACAGGCGGTTTGTTTTCATCTGACAAAGATCAGCAACCCCTGCCATTTCAGCTGATGGCCAATTGCAGCCAGACTTAAGGAAAAATTTGACCAGTGACCAAGGAGACTCATTCCTACCCCCAACGAAGACACCGAATTTCACGCAATCACGACGTAGTATTAAAGATGTGAGTGACCCAGTTGTCAGACGAAAACAAACCAGCTATAGTACAAGACACCCACTAATTTATTGTATCTTGGAAAATTACATAGGCCTACTTTATATTTTTTTAGAAAGTCGAGGATGGAGGCTGCGCTCCCTCTCCGAACCCGCACAACATCAGCTCCTATGGCACCTACAACCTAATTGAGCTTGTAAGTATGCCCACTCAACCTTCCAGTCCTTCATTTTGTATACTATAGGATATTTTCTTGCCGGGCCGGGATGGGGCTCGGGACTGTCTCCTCCCCCGACCCTCCAAGCATAGTTTCTGTGGCACCCGTTCATTGCTTTCGTCTTTGTCTTTGACTATGAAAACTTTTTTTCTTTCTTTTTTTACTCGAAAACTATGGACGATTATTATTTTTTTTTTTTTGGGGGGGGGGAGAAGAGGAGGTCGGGGGAGGGGAGTGAATCTGTGCCCCCGTCCCCGAAGCCCACGAGCACTTGTGTTCTGTATAGACCCCGAAGTCTCTAGCATTCTTTAGTTCTTCCACATCGCCTCTGCACATTGCTCAAGTGTTGGGACCCCCCCTCCCCCCTCCCCTACCCATTTTCTGGGTCATCCCCTGGAGAGGGCAGGGGGACATCATTTGCACCCTCACTGTGTAGGCGTCTGACAATATGTTGAGAATACAGAGGCTAGTACTATATGTAGTGGTCTTAAGAGAACCACCATGACACCAAATGTACGTTGGCAGTGCACCGGGCTGATATAGACAAAAGACATAACTTTGATGTTTATTCATGATACATATCGGTATGTTAATATTATCTCCAACATGGAACAACAGTTATCTAAATCACTGAACATACAAAAATTGGTCCCTGTGAAATCTGTATGCTACATTATTATGTGTTATGAATTCTTGATCTTGTATGATAATTAAAAAAGTTTGAGCATATGATGTCATATTTCAATAACTTAAAGTAGCATACTTTGTTGGGATCTGGAGTGTATAAAGCAACGACTACCTTCCTTTGCTAGTTTCATCTGCCTTACAGACAAGTGACCAGAAGTATGCAGGATTTACTACCCGGCAAGTTGCTGTGCATGGGGTTGAGTCCTAAGGTATTCACTTCAAATATAATAATCTTCTTGTTACACTGGTGCTGATCAAGGGACTGTGCATACAAGAGTGTTGTGGTAGTGGTTGTCTACTTAAATTGAGGTCTGACCACTGAAGTTCAGTGATGGTTCTTGGCCTTTCAGGAGGGAAAAGTTGTGTACTGATGAATGAATAAAACAACAAGAAGACTACTTGATCAGTGGGCATACACCATGAAATGGTTTGAGTGCCGGCCTCACAGTACCGGCCTGAGACACATGGAATAAACTCTGAATACATTACTCACTCTCCTGTTCCCACTCAGAGGCAGCTGACTTGATATGCAACGTTGCTGGCTTTCTTAGTACATCATTCAAGCTTTTATACAAGATCCACCTGCATGCGAATATTTGGTAAGTCTGTTGGTGTGGCTTTTACTGGTTTCAGTAACAAAAACAACAACGAAACTGCTTGAAACGGCAGTACAGTTATCAGGGACAAGAAGGTGTACCAACTGCTACTAAATGACTATCACTATGGCAGTAATGGCAGTATCTTGGGACCCTTAACCCGTTCAGTTCGATGACGTATTTTTAATCATATTCTACTACTAGTCAGCTTTACTTAGAAAGGATATTTAGCGGTGAAGAGATTCATGAAGGCGACAGCTAACCCCTCCAATTCGAAAATCCAATCCCAAGCTGAATAAAGTCGAAAAAAGTCGTCTGGAGATAGCAAGAATAACCTACAAATACATCATCGGAGCGAACTGGTGAAAAAGGGGAACCCAAACCGAGACTGGAGCAAAGCTAAACATTATATTGTTATTAGAATCGTATTACAGGCCTAGTAGGAGACCCGGCATGGTTCCTCTGTTTTCCACGTAAAATTACAATCACCCTGCACATCAGATATATCCATTCTATACTACACCATTAATGTATGTTTGAATTTAATTAATCTACAAAGGAACACGCATTGACTGTAAGATTAGGATCGTTAGAGGTACTTTAGCTTTTAAGTTTCTGCAGTTTTACTTAATACCGGTGTACTGAAAATGATAATGTTCATTGTGTAAATATTGAAGTATACACAACTAACGTAAATCATATGATAGTGACATGCAATACATTATATTCTATCACAAAAATAAGGAAATTCAGTTCATAATAATGCCAACTACAGTGACGAAATGTATGAGTAAACACACACACACAAGTGCATCTGCAAACACTCATAAGCACACATGAAGGTTTTACAGTCAACATGTATAAAATATAAAGAGAACACATCGTGCACACATACACACACTCACGTATGAAAATACAGTACAGCTTTCTTTTTCTAACAGTGTCTTTGGTTGATTCTGAACAAGTGTTGGAGATCCAGTGCTATGCTTTGTACATAACGACTATACTAACTGTGCCTCATAAAATACCTGAATACAGACTGTAGCTGCTCATACTGGTAGCAAAGTACTTTTTCATTAGGATATCAGATGGTGCATCGAGTAACAATACTTCAAGGAGGTCAAAATAACACGTTCTGAAATGAGCATCAGATGTTCACAAATATAAATAACCACAAAACCCCTACACTACGGAGAAGTAAATGTACCGCAGGGCAGGAAGGGACAACACTGTGGAGGAAGCAAGCGTATCACTTGGCTTTTTGTGCCACTGTTTAAACACTGTTAGTGCCACCTTTGACAGGAACTACCACGTCACTCTCCATCCTATGTTCCTACTCCTGGACAGGCATCCCAAATCACTCACAAGTGCTCACAAGCAAACATTTGTGTCAGCTGACTTTGGTAAGTGCGTTATCGGTGTTAGGGAGGAGAGTGAAAAAAGAAATACATAAGAAATAAATGAATTAAAAATTATTTCTTGAAGGATGCGATAATTTTGTAGGGTACTTGTATGTAATTTTCATTTTCTTTTTGTGAACGAAAATATAAATAGGTTTTGTAATAAAGGAATGCATGATGTAACGTTACATTAATATATGTTTGTAAATGTGTATGTTTCATATGAATTAGCATCACCAGAATATATACAGTGAACTTTTTCGTGGTGCTTAGATTATCACATAATCGTCACACAGTGGTTATATAACGAAATATACTGCACCTTACATGAATTACTAGTGTCTGCTAACTTACAGGAAATGCCTACGTGCCCTAAACGCCATGATAACGCTCGTACAAGGCAAGGTTAAAGGTGGTTTTTGAGACTAAAAACATCACCTCTGTACATATGTGACAAAATATTCTCATCATGGAGGGGTTAAATGGCTGGATTCGCTTTGCCAAGTGGACAAAGACACCACAGTGACCATCCCTTCATCTGATGCACCATGGACACAGTCTGGGATCATATAGAGCATGTTTTAAAAAGTGTAACATTCTTGACCACAGTCAGTGTCTCAGGTAACTTTATCAACTTGACCCATTGTTTCACCTTTATATAAAAGGAAAAAAGAAAAAAAAAGATTTATCGGTTACGTCGGGTGTAGTGCCAAATTTCGCACACCCTTTCACATTATTTTGCTGTAGAGCAGGAGAAGACTCCCTTTGCTTCCTCCTCCCTCCCCCATATCGCGTCTGTTTGCTGTTGCCTTTTTCTCTTCTTCCAGGTCTGTAATATGGTACGTAGTAGGCCAGGACCTGTCAGTATCAAGAGCCTTCCCAATTTCCCCTTCTCCCAGAGTCGTTCACCTTGGGGCCACTTGTGGGTTACAGCATGCGTCGGCGAGCTGTCTTCTTCGTGCATGCCAGTGCTAGTGGGACCTCCTTTATCCTCAGTCCCTCTTTCAAGCAGATTCAGCACATAGGGGTACTCCACTTTATAAATCCGCCTTTGCCCCCATCCCTTTCTTCCTGTAGGGGACTCTTGGCTAGACGTAAACCCCCTCTTTTCCAGGAACTCCAGAGGTGCATCCAACTGCCTGACATCCCATTCATCTAGGCGCCTCGTGCTACCTGTTTTTCACTCAGTGTCACACACAGCCAGATGTCGCGTAGTACCCGTGTCTAGAGGTTCTTACGTCCCACTTATTGGATAAATTCTCAAGGGGTGCTTAATTCTATGGATTCCTTGCCATGTTCACTTCCCTTCCTTTACAGAATGAGTTCCATAAAAGGAGGGGCTAAATTTATACATTTTCTTTTTTAGAAATTGGTCCCATCTGTTACTGCTCTCTTTTATCAGTCTTTTTTTTTCGTTCCCCCCTCTGTTCCCACAGGATGGCGATGGATTCCACCAGTATTCAGGCTCCAGTGAGGGGGGATGGGTCGCAACAAACAGACGAGATGTGGGAGCAAGTGTGGCGCCGAGAAGGTAGGTGAGAGAACAAGAATGAAGTTTTCCCCTTTCCCTGCGGCAAAGTTACGTGAGAGGGCGTGCAAAGCTCTTGGGTACTATATCCTCTGTACTAGCATATACTAAGTTGTATTCTAGAACCTATCATTTCTAAAATGATTTATAAATAACTCGGTACATACAGGACATTACAGTGCACCATCTCTGCTTAAACTAGTAGCCTAACTCTCATTAGACCATTTCTAACAATAACGTACCTTAACACATTGTTAAATACTACAGAAATTAGACAGATACAAACTAATATTTCAAACAGAACGATGGCACATGAGTCAGAATGCCTACCTGTTCATCAGCCTCCACCCACACAGGTACATCATGAGCAAAGGCAGAGTATGATCACAATAAAAATCCGCAGAAATATACACACACATTTGTAAAATCGTTGCCCGTGGGTAATGTATAAAATTATCAGTGTTCTGCTTATATACACATAACAGTTACAAACAACATATACAAATACACGTGACCACACGCTAATGGTAATGAGTAGTCCAAGGAAATCACTCTTACTCTATGTAGTTTGGCACAAAAGCACGAGTCATCATATTTCTGATACAATTCTATCTAATTTATTCACAACGTAATTGAGTAAAAAATTATAAAAACAGTTATACCAAACAAAACAGTGAAAAATACACTTAACATAAATACTACCAGTACACTCAAAGATTAAATAAAAAGATAAACTTCCTTTTATATTCAAGAACTACCATAAGCAGCTAAAAACAGGAGTCTCTCTAACTGTTGAAGGGTAAGCTCCACTATCTATAACCAGTGTGTAAATCTATAAGGCACATACATTTGGAAGGCAGCTGAGAGCACATTTAATCTGATAATTATTCTGTTAAACTCTGAATTCACATATTTCAAATAACACCTCTTCACAGTCACTTACATAGTACACTAGAGGCTCTATTTCAGTTGCCTAATAAATCAAATACCAACAAAACATTTAATTTTAAGCATTAAGCCTCAGTCGACTCTGGTTTATACAATGCAAGACAATTTCACTTGTGCTGGGAAGCCTCTCAAGGTCTACGAATGCCAATTTTTGCTCCTTGCTGCAATGATACTTCCTGAGGTCGAAAACATGCTGCTCTAATTTAATGTACTGTAAATTAAGTGTATGGATCTTATCGTGCTAACAGAAGAAAAATGTGATAAGTTATAGTTACAATTTACAGTTAGGAAAACATGCACATGTTGCTTTCACTTACATTTAATGTGGTACTGAATAGACATAAGTACATTCATCAATCACGCTGTAAGGTACATCAATGAAAATGACTTATACATCACTCGACTCACATACAGTATTCCTTTCAAGCCCAGAGTTTCCTTCATCTGAATTAAATTATCTCGTGGTGGCCAGGAAAAAATATGTCTGTGAGAAAAGAGACTTGAATGGTGTAATCGAGACAGTTTAGAACCCTTTCAGGCCATGTTTCCCTCAGCTGAGTAAACTGTGTAGCAGAATCCTGAATAAAACACTGAAATGATACAATGGTTCTGAATGGGATATTAGAGGAACTGCCATATTAAAAATTCACACCAATAATGACGTCCATAAATCATAGCGTACATCTTACAGTTTATTTAGAAGGTACATTTTTCATTTTCTTATTTATCATGCAGATGTATAGAGCAAAATTTCTCACCGATCGCTGTCATTTTTCCTTTCTCCCCTTCGCTTTCTCTGCTTACCTGTCTTTTTTTTCCTGATTGCTCTCTCTCTCTCTCTCTCTCTCTCTCTCGCATCATCACCTCTCTTCCTCCACCCATCACTCGCCACCTCTTCTCTCCCTACTTCATCTGCCTCCCTAAAGCCGGAATCTATACCTAACTCATTCCCTCAGTAATTGTATTCTGGTGGTCTGAGTCACGTGTCTGAGTGATGGTAGTAGGACTTGTAGGTGTGGGACCGACGCTTGTAGCCCAGGGTGCAGAACAGCAGCATGGAAGAGATCATGCCGAACAGCTAGGGAGGGACGTGAGGAAAAGATAGTGTCGTAAAAATATGGAACGTAGATCAATATTCTAATATATTCATCATAGGACTGGGTTTAATTTGTTACTATGAATAAAGGTATTCTGCATTTTTCCATGCCCTTTAAACGACCAAAACATGAGCAAATGTAAGAGTATTCCTTTAAATCCATCAAGAACTTTTCGAGATATCTTGTGGACAAACAAATAAATAAACAGTCAGACAAACAGGAATGGATACATACCCTCCTCCAACTTTGCTGGCGGAGGTACATACTCATTAGCATTACCCTCGACTCTGTTAACATATATCTTGACTTCAGCTCAGTCAGTCCTTAGACTTACCTGAACAAAGGCGAAGATGAGGCCAATAACCCCAACTATGTGGAGCCTCTCAATGAACCACATCTTGACCCGCTGAAAACATCCCGCGGAGTACCACTGGTCCGGCTCTCCACTCTGTCCACAGTCTTGGATTGGATGGGGGGTGGTGAGATGCTATTAAGAATTCTACAGGTATCTGGTACATCACTGGGGCTATTTACATTACAGATTACAACAAGCTCAAACTAATACAGTAATAACAAGATGTGAAATCACAAACGGCTTCCAATGAACTTTGATTTCCCTCATCAGTTTCTAAGTTAACTTTAAAATATCTAATACTTTGTTTCCTATAACTGCCTCCTGCTTTTCAGTGCCCAGGAGGGAAAACAAGTTCAAAGAACTGGAGTGATGTTAACTTGAATGAGCATTTTACTGAGCCCTGAGCAGCCTACCTTCAACTTCAGAGTACTTGGGCAGGCAACAGGTACGAGGAACCCACTCCTCCTGGGGCCAGGCGGCAATCCTGTACCAATCATCAGGGCCTTCCACGCCACAGCACTGCAAGAAACATCGGGGATAATGTATAGCAACAAGACAAAGGACAGCTTTGATAACTGAACACATTCCTGCAGTATTCTAAGAGAAGAGAATTATTCATTTACTTAAATGACACCTCTCGGGGTCACAGACCGTCCTAGCACAGGTAACTGCCCAGTACTCTACTCTTCCTTTCATTGTTATAATTATGGCTGTTCCACCTCTACTCAAGTACTGTACATAGTCCACTAGTACTCTTGTGCTGTGTATTCCTGTGCATGAATGTATGTATGTATATATGTATGTATGTATGTATACCCACACCCCTCAGCACCCCGAATAAGGCAGGAACCCCATCCTTCAAAACGGTACAGTGACTCAGCAAGGGAGTGAACGACACACTGAAGGACACACATCATATCTGGCCGCCCACCTCGGCGCACCTCGGCGCGGCAAAACGTGAAATCCTTTTTCTCCCTCATTTCGGGAAACTCAGACATCCGAATGTTACGTTTTCTCAATTGATTGAGTGTGAGCAGATGTGTGTAATTAAATCAGCTGGGAATGGTGTGTGCATTCGGACAAGCTCCACGTGCATCTATTCAGTACTGGTGATAGATCTAATCTACTAGAACTTTAGTCCTCCAATTTCTATCCATGTGATCTTGACCTTCCCTCTTTACACATGCCAAATTAACAAAATGTTCCCTATAACGTGAGAAAGCTACTAATTTACCCTGCTTCACACGCACACACACACACACACAAGTTCATTAATCTCATCACACTGGTCATGAAGCTACCTTTTATATAGTTACGTTCTTTTGCTGCTTCCCATCTTCCACTCCCATTTACCAACAGCCGTAACATACATCCAGACTCAGTAGAGGTACATCACCAGTTGTCATCTTATCCTTCAGTCTGTCATGCAAGTCTCCAGTAAATCCTGCCAATCGGTTCCATTGTACGGTACAGACAAACACCGATCAGTAATTTTCCACCACGACACATACACACCCTTCTAAACAGTATTCTTTTTAGGCAGAGCCTCTGTTCTTAAACCTGTCTGTGCACGACGGTTAACCTGACTCTTCATTTATGGGCCACTATCCTATTGTATATTATTCTGTCCCTTATACAACCTCTGTTAAACCCTCGCTGACCTGGAACTGGTGCTGGAGATGGTCCCAGGTGACAGCTACAGCGTTGTCCTGGGAGTCGTTGTAGGCTCTGCGGATGCCGGCCCTTAGTTCAGCCACCAGGGCGTTGGACACCTCCCCTCGAAAGGCGAAGGCCAGGGTGCCCGCCACCAGCTGCAGCGTGAACACCACCACCACCAGGCTGAAGTACTGTAGGAGGAGGCGGTTGTATACGTGGCCTGGTAATGTTTAAGTGGAAAATGAATGTAAGTAAACAGTATTTACATGTGAAGAAAAACTCAACATACAATTGTAAAGAAAAAATGGGGAATAGCAAGAGAATGGGGTTACAAGTGAGCTGCCTGTATGGAAAGGTGAGCACCCTGTGTGTATTTCACAGCATAGAAAATTGAAACAAAATATTTTCTCCTCTTAGAAAATATAAGGGTATGCCATTCTTCCTATGAAAATAATAGGGGTATGCAGTATCCATTGCGAAAAAACCGATGGTACGCCGTATCCACTCCACTACACCACTGCACACAGCTCCTTTTCTACTTTCACATACACCTTGACTTTCTCATACTACCATTGACCATTCACTCTCTCTTCTCTTCCATCCTCTCTCATCATCCCACAGACACTCTGCACGTATAAACTTTGCTTCCTTGAATTCTATTTATTTCCTTCTCTTTTCTGCGTTAAGTCGTTCGTTTTCCCTGGGTAATCACTGGCGGACAAGTACTTCATAACTGCACCAAAATAAGTGTTCTGAGTCACAGTTGCTCCAGATTAATTGGTGTTTCATGCCTCCATATATACGCCTGTCCTGAATGCCCTGGCAAGGACCACGTCTGATATACATATATAATAAGTGTGTGTGTGTGTGTGTGTGTGTGTGTGTGTGTGTGTGTGTGTGTGTGTGTGTGTTACCATTCAGTGAGGGAAGACCCCTTCCTTATTGTGAAAACTGTCAGGTCCCAGCGACCGTGCGGAAACTCTTACTTGAGTGTCCCAATCTGGGGGATGCTCACCGTCGATACCTCTCGAGGTTTAGGACGGGAGATGGATCTAACCCTTCTCTTCTCAGTCCTTGGAGGGTAGGCGTGTAGGACCGGGGTGGCCACCCTCTCATTTGTTGAGGATGAAGTCTTCCTCACTCACCTTTAGTCTTAATGCATAGTTTTAACTGCTGCTTTATTCATAGTTACCTCCGCCAACGGAATTAGAAGACGCTACGTGTTCACCCCTGTTTGTCTGTTTGTTTATCCAAAAAATATATCAAAAGTTATTGATGGATTTCAATAGAATTTTGTGGCTATACTAGTCATGGGTCGAGGAAAAGTTTATTAAATATTGGTGGTGGTCTGAGTTCAAGTTTCGGTTCAGGACTGTTTTTGTTTGTCAACTAGATATCACAAAATGTTATTGATGGACTTCAATGAAATTTTGTGGATGTACGGGTCATGGGGTAAGAAAGAGTTTATTAAATTATGTTGGTGATCTGAGTTGTCTGGTACAGGCGATGCCGGAGGTATGCTCTCTCTGAGTACTATTTCTTGTTTTGTGGTGTGTCCTTGACATGTTATATGAATTTTAATTTTAAATGACCATTTTCATTTGTGTTATTCATTATGCCGTCATGTGTATATGTATATATTTTAGCAGTCTTTGTTCTGCCTTCACTCCTGTTGTACAGTACAGTGGCAATGACCTCTGTTGTTACGCTGCCATGATCATTTTAGCGTAATCAGTCAATCAACTCAGTCAATCATTACCATTCATTGAATATCCCAGTACTCAAAACATAGTCACTGGGGACCGAACAGAGGTGTGTGAGTGGCAGAGGACGACTACAGTAGGGGTCTGACTGAGACCTACTGAAAAATCCCTGCCTTCAACGGGACTCCAACAACCACAGCGCGGCGCAGTGTACTTCAGTTACCTCTGTGTAAGGTAAGGTTTTCGTTTGAGCGGTTGTAGAGAAAACTGTGAATGGATGGCTATAGGAAACTGACCAGCCTGTTGTCTCTCTGTCTGGTCTCTGGTTGTTATGTTCTGAGTGCTGTGGTGGCCGCTGAGTTGTAAGTTAGAAGCACACACACACACACACACACACAAAAGCCTTGGTATGTGAATAAACAAAGTTATTTTGCTCAACCTATTTTCTAACCTTGCAAGAACGCACTTTCTGATCAATGATGTATCTGGTTGATCTGAAGGAATCGTAAAAACGCGATTACAGGTCGAAAACAAAATGCAGATTGGAGAATATAAGTTTTCAAGATTCAGGTCACTAACTGATAGCTACTGCAACACTTACCAGTACCCTGCACTAACTGACCGTGATGAGCATGCACCGGCTCTGGAACCAGGAGCCACAACAGCCACAGAAGGCGAGGATGAAGGTGATAACTCCGGCAGTCAGGCAGAGGGAGTCGGCGGAGATGATGGCATACTGGTGCAGCAAGGACGCATAGCCGCCATACGCCAGCCTCAGCCAGATGCCCGCACCCAGCATGGCACACCCCACCAGCTGAGACGAAGGTCGATATTAATGGACAGGACTTTGTGGTGACAGCTGAAAAACAGTAATATGCATACCTGAACTTGCTTTGTGCGAAACCCGCTTGCCAATATTGGCAGGTTCGCTGTGCAGTCTTTTGTGAGATTACGAGGTTCCCTACCAACTCTTCATCAGCAAACTTTTCGTTCATAATGCACTTTAACATGTTCTTAAATGTTACTACAGGAAGCTTTTCCCTACAATATTTTAAAGTAGGTTATGACCGATACCATAAACACCATCCCTAAACTGGAAACTACTGATTTTCGTGTGCAATGAGAATATTATTTAATTAGTCAGTAAAAAGCTAAAGCCATAAAGAATGTAGTAAAAAAATGGCGCAACAGTTGGTGTTGTGATACTTTCAAGGTCCTCATCCCCATCTCTGACGTTGAATAATGAGCAAAAATGACATAGACTGGGAGTGTAGATAAACCATGCTAAACTCGGCCTGTCTGATCTCACCTCCCTCACTTGGATAATGGTGAGGGAAGGGTTAAGGAAGCAAGGTGGCTTGCATCGTAGAGTGAAAGGAGTAAAGGGAAGTGTGACTTCCATACTAAAAACTTGGAAATACAAATTGAGATTACTGTTACTCTGGACACATTGTCTCCCACTGCACAGCTGCGAAGGCTGTGCACGCAAGTTAACTGATTTACGGCTTTATGATACCAACATAACTTGCATCAGTAACAAACAGAGCAAACATAAAGCGTCACATGCAAACATTAACTAGTAAGGAAGAGGTGACAGTATGACTCGAACCCCGTCTCAATAAGTTCGTCTTCTAACTCTGTGCAGTTGGAAAGTCTATTCAAAATTGAATAAAATAGTTTAGAGACAGTAAGGCTGAAATTAAGAGCAGGCCATCATAGTGGGTGGGTTTAAGATAAGTGGTGACATATCCCGGCCATGGGCAGGTGTACAGACTAACCAGGTGCGACTCAGTACTGTGCGTCAATCAACTCCGGCTCTATCTAATTTTAGTGAATGTCGGGTTACGGTCCCTCTGTACCCTATATGGATTCTTTCCTTGTCTGTCGTCCTTGCTTGTCTGTCTGATACCTTCCCTACTTGGCATCCACGTCAGGTAGGTGCATGTGTGTTGGGAAGAAAATACTCTCGGATCCTCTAGTTCCTCCTCTCCTCTCTTCTCTTTTCTTTTCTTTTTTTCCTTCTCTTCTTTGCCTGTCTGTCTACCTGTCTGTCCTGTCGGTCTCCCCTTTCTGTTTGTCTGTCTGTCTGTTTATCTGCGTGTCTTGTCTTTCTATCTGTCTGTCCGCCTCTGTCTCTGTCTCTGTCTCTCTCTCTCTTCATTTCACTCCACCATCTCCTTCCCTTCCCCCCACCACCATCCACATCTCTGACTCTGCTCCAAATTTTTATCGTCTATTCTCACTCCCTTCCCCCTTCTTTTTTATTTATTTATTTATCTATTTATTTATTTATTTTTGTTTGCGTCAGGGCGGGGTATGGTGGCTGTCATTCGGGGTGGGATGGACAGACTGGTGATTAAGATGGACCGAAAAGAAAGGATATACAGTTGCATTCTCGTGCGCATAGCAGCATTCGTTACGTCCCTACCTAAGCGATTTATTTTACCTAGTACGTCTTAATACTCTCTCGTGTATTACTGATGCCAACTATAGCGATATTACAAAGTCATGAATTGTATACAGGCTATAGAGTGTAATATTCAAAATAAATCGGGAAGGAAAAAGTGCTACGAAATCTCCCATAATGTAAGTAAGACAAGAGGTAAGCCGAAGCGAGCAGATATCAGGCCAAGTTTGGCGAGGAAAGATGGCAGGTCAGGGTACGAAAAAAGGGTCAGATTGAGGACAAAGGCTGCGCAAGTCAGTCTGAAGTTGTGCAGGTAGCAAGATTGGGTCCGACGAGGCGTGAGGGGTGTCAGAGGGCGTCAGGGTGGGCTGGGCGTTGATTGAGAAGTATCTGAACAGGGTGAGAAAGGATTTAGGGAAGGTACAGGAAGTTTCCAGAGGTAGGGGTTAATTAAGGGAAGGTCGAAGCGGGTGGGAAAGATACAGGCAAGGTAAAGGGATGCTTAGTTTCCACAGTGTATAGTATTTCCTCCTTTTAACTAACAAATTCGTTTGGAGGGTTAGGAGGGTAGGTGTGTAGAGGCCAGGAGGTTGGACGATCTTTTTTTTTTTTAATAGATGGTTTTTACAAATACAAATAATGTTTACGTGAAGTAAGTTTAGCGTATATACAAAAAAAATTTTCTTGTGAAACCATTAAACATTTTGATCACAGTACCTGCTCCTGTTGATATGAGATTGGTGAAATACATCGCATTTCACTGACCAATGAACCTGTCAATAAAGACTCAGTTTCTTAAGCACAAATCAGATTTATGTGTACTAAAGCTTACCCATATATAGACTCCAAATTGCTAAGATCCACCCACTCACTCACTCACCCACCCACCCAAACACATGGAGGTTCCGTGAGCCTGACGCAGTGGTCAAAATAAGTGCTGTCACAACCTTGCATACTCTGCATATTGTTAAAAGATTTACAAGATTTTATCCCGGAGATGACCACACTGACGCCACGTATGTAAATGTTTTATTACTTATGGCTCTTTAAAATAAACTCCAGGGAAGCTATCACCTGACCAAATATAAACATCCAAGGTTACACGGTGCTGAAATATTATCACTGTGATTATTTTTACCAATAATTTAAATCTCTCTACCAAGGGAGCCGGTTCGTTTCATGTGTGTGTGTGTGTGTGTGCTGGGAAGAAAATCAGTCTTGCGAAAAAGTGTGGCATTGGATGTGACTGATGATGCCTGACCTTCATCCTACCCTGGACCTTCAGAGTCATGCATGTCCTATTACTGAACAGGACGATATTAGGACTCAGCCCAGGTATGTGCTTTTGGTTAAGGTCGCTGGTTCTGTTAAAAGGCATATCCTAGTGGGTGGGGAAAGTAACGTAGTCGATGCCTTCATTATTTGACCAGAGTTTAATGCAAATTCTGTTTCTTGTGTGTGTGTGTGTGTGTGTGTGTGTGTGTGTGTGTGTGTGTGTGTGTGTAGGGAAAGGAGCCTGAAGGAGAGAGGAGGGGGAGAAGAGAAATATTTATATAATTAGCAAGGCAGGTTGATGCCGCCGGGAGTTGTGTGTGTATCTGGAGAGAGGGGTGAAAGAATACAGTACTTCCCACGTCCTCCCTACGTGTGATAGGAAGTGAATACAAGAGACAGCAGTGTGTTCAACAAAGCTTCCACCTCTTTGTGTGAGAATAATGTCATGAAGGGTAAGAACGATGGTAGGACAGATACATGACCCAGACGGTGCGAGAGAAGACAGAGTGGATATGGTGTAGACGTGAATATTTGATCGCTGGAAACAGGCCTTGGGTTGTAAGCATCCATCTCACATATATTCAGTGGTAGGAGGTAAAGCTCGAACCAATCATTCTTAGAGAGAGAGAGAGAGAGAGAGAGAGAGAGAGTCATGTATTCATCGAGTAAATAACAGCCTTGAAGGAGAAGTGGCAGCTTTATCACACAACCGAGATCGAAAGTCCTGAGTACAGAGAGCGACAGGAGTACACAGAAAGGGAGGGGAGTGGAAGGGCTGGGTAAGAATCAGGAATTGTGTGCATAAATTTTCTTCATGTTAGGTTGTATATAAGCCTTTTTTTTGCACATATCTTCATTTCTAGGATCATCAAACAAGCAACAGCCAAACGCGTGTCTACGTGAAAAATACGTAAAAAAAAATTGAATCGAGATAAATGTCAAATGCTATGAAGACTTGTTTAGTGCAGAAATTATTTAAGAATTTTTTTATGAGTACAGGCCCAAGGTGTTCGTAACGGGGAGTGAGAGGGGAGAGGCTGGGAGGGGCTTGGAATAATAGAGGGTGGAGGGAGAGAGAAGGTAATACTAGGGGAGGGTAAAGGAGAGAGGGTGGTAAGGGGAGAGATGATGGGGAAAGGAGAGGTAAAGAAAGTTTTGGGAAGAGGAGAGAAGGCAAGGCAAGGTGAGGGCAGGGGAGTGATAAGGTAAGGTATGGGGAGAAAAGTGGAGAGAGAAGGTAAGCAAGGGGAGTGTAGGAGAGAGAGAAAGTAAGGCGAGAGGAGGGTAGGGGAGAGAGAAGGTAAGGGAAAGAGAGGGAGTATGGAAGGTTTAGATCTTGGATGTAAGGAATGGAAGGCTGTATAGGTAGGACGAGAAAGGAAAAATTAAAATATAAGAAGAGGGAAAAAGGAAGTTAAGGGAAGTTGGGGAGAGAGAAAGTAAGTGAAGGGAAAGGAGAGGTGAGTGGTGTAACGTGTGAAGGGAAGGAGTAGGAGTAGGGGAAGAAAACAGCTTTTAAGGGATAAGCTGGCTCATGTTTCAGGGAAGACAAGCGGGAGGGACTATAAAAAGAAGGGAAAAAGGAACTAAATAATTGAGCACAAACACATGTAAAATTAAATGCAAATATATACGCTAAGGACAAAGAACCGTGTTTTCGTTGGCATTAGAGACTTCGTATCGCTTCTTCCTTATGTGCTTATCTTTATTTTACACCTAAATATCGTACTATATACTATTTATATAATTCTAAGAGACACGACTTGCAAACAATAATATGCAAGTTGGATATCAAGATGTAATAAGCAAATTTAAACGCTCAGGAAGTGGTGCTCCAAAATCACCTAAGACGTAGGAAACATATAAAACATCCGAGAGAATGACAAAGCAAGGACATCCAGACGGAGAGACTAAGATAAACAACCATACGAGATGAGAGTAAGTGACAACAAGGTGGAAGGACAGAGGAATGGAGTGTAGAGAGAGGGTAAAGTGTTGTGGCAGGATGGGTCACTGCCGTGTAGGGTATTATATTCCAGATCCATTCGTCAGGGCCGCCCCGTACATCATGCCACGCTACACAACAGACA
>JAGKTI010004528.1:18995-32516 GCA_018397915.1 Birgus latro
CGTTGACTTCGGGCCCATTCGAAATTTTGTAGTGTACTTGTACCACTGACGATTCTGTTCAGCTTAAAGTAGATTTTTTTCTCTCTAACTGCAGGGGATTGGATTTAGCTTTAATAAACCCCTTCAGTATGAGAAGCCTTAACTTCAGCTGAAATAAATCTTCTGGGAGGAGAAAGAATGAATTAAGAATGACGTCGCCCGAAGTCAACGGGTTAAAATACAGTATAGTTCACAGTCTTCTGCGTGCTATCATAAAGCCTTATCTAAAATGACAATTTTTCTCGTCTGAGTTATTCTAAGCTAACTTCTCCACAACTTGACCTAACTTAATCTGATCTAACCTCACCTATTTTTACCCAACTCGACACATGCCAAACCAACAAAACCATTCCTTCCCTATATCCTACCTATTCCTTACTTATTCCTAATCTAACCTAACCTAACCCAACCAAACCAAACCAAATTTTATTTAACCCAACCTAACCCAACTCAATCTAACCTAATCCGGCTCAACCTAACCCAAACCAGCCTATCCTAACCCAGCCTAATCGCATCTAACCTTAAAGAGCCTCACGATAGCTGTGCCCTTCACGACGACTGGCGTGTAGCTACGGGTGCGGGCTGCGGTCAGGAGGTCAGTCAGGGATTCGATGGGGCTGTCATGTGACGGTCGGGCCAGCTCAGCAGTCAAGGTGGCGGCGTACATGGCTAGGGAGTGGAGTTAAGGTATACACACACACACACACACACACATGCACGTACATAGAATTCCACATACACATAAATATATCTACACATCTATTAGCAGACACTAATGAAAGGAGTAGCAAGCTGATATAACACACACACACACACACACACACACACACACACACACACACACACACACACATACACACACGTACGCAAGACATCAACAAGCCGTACCGTAGAAGGTGACACAGAAGATGAACCAAAAGAAGAAGGCAAGGCGCAGGGTGAAGTCAGTCGGAAGGGACCTGTTGGATTAAATTTTTCGAAAGTACTAACCCATTTTTACGATAACCCACAGCAAGATTACTTCAATAACACCGTTTTATTTTTAGTTGCCTCCACTTTCCTCCCTCCATTTACTTTCCAGTGTAAGATTAGGCCAGGTTAGGTTAGGTTACGGGTCAGGATACAGGTTAGGTTACGTTAGGTGAGGCTAGATTTGGCGAGGTTAGATTCGGCTACGTTATGTTAGGCAAAGGTCAAGAAAGTTTGTGAATATAGTACCTAGTGTCCTGGTTAAGTCAGTTTTACTCAAATTAATGAAATGTGACCAGACTAGATTCGATGAAAATAGATTAATTTTGATTTTGGAAGATGAAACTAGGTTAAGTAAGGTTATGCTAGGTTAAGTTAGGCGTCCATACCTGGTGTCCTGGTTGACGATTGCACGGCCCACATTAAAACAGAAGGAGACCAAGGTGTGTGGAGATGCTTCGTGTAAGAGTTTGGCGCGAAGTCGACTCAGCATGTAGAGGAATGGACCCATTATCGTTAATGCCGCGGCTATGCAAACCCACTCCTGCAGGGACGAAGGGGAAGATCAAGATGAGGACTACCATCATAATCTTATTTTCAATCTGTTGCTACAATTCAGCATTCAGAATGGAGAGATGGTAAGTCTAGGTCAAGTCAGAGTAAACAGAGTACAGGCCCCGTAACCCACCTGAAACGAAAAGGGGCAGAGGACGGCGAAAGCTCTGTTCCTGACGGGGAGGGCCTGCGAGACGAGGGCGGTGTTATCCAGGAAATACGGCAGCGTGAAGTCCACCAAATCCTCTCGGGCCTCTAGGGCGGGGAGGGAAGAGGGGCAGGAGAGGGAAAAAAATGATACTGCGGGCAAAAATGGCCAGGAGGATGCAAGACATGAGATAAAATAGCTTCATGGAACTAGGGACAAGGATACGCTTCATGGGCCGAGGGAGAAAGTTAAAATTTTAAATATAAATCGTCTTGAAATATCGAGAAATAATCATGGGACTAGGGAGAAAGTTGATTGTAAAAATCGTCTGGAGATGAAATTATATAAAATAAGCGTCACTGAACTGAAAGGGATATATCTTGGCTTCGATTTCCCTACAGCTCAGGGGGATAAAATAAACTGTGAATATCGATAATACAGTTCCCCCTACCGCAGTGGTTAGTCAGGCTTAGGGTAGGGTTGTCAAATCTAAAGCCACATACCCCTCTAAACTTTTTTTTTTTTTTGTCAGGAAGAACGAACCAAGGACAAGAAGTCAGCAAAACTGCTCCCTCCAGGAAAATAAGTAAATAAATGAAAAATGAAAATAAAAAAATAAAGAGAACCCACGATCAGTTCATCTTGAAATGTCTGGACACATAACGTTTAAAAGACTGGAAGTCATAGGCAAAAGGAAATACAGAGGATGACGAACTAGGTAGCATGTCGATGACTACAAAAATCTCCAGAAAATCGCTATAAATGGACCTACAATCATCCATATCGCTAAAACTCTGCAGAAATTTTGAGTATAGATAGATCTTGCAGCTGAAAAAACTGAATTAGATGTAGATTATGATGCTAGACAAAGAAGTGCCATGAAAAGTATGTAGAAAGGTGGCATGGCCTCTTTCTGCCACAGAGCTACGTGAAATAAGTTGCAAAAGGATGAAAATCTGGGTCAAGATGGAGTAAAAACAGTAGAGTCAGACTTCAAGTTTTGAACAATGTGGCAACGCTGTGAAATTTTATAATTTAACTAGAAGAACCTTTTTGTAGGAGGCATATTGTGGACCCTAGGTAACTAAGAAGGTTCTAAATTTACAGATAATTTCTTGAAACTCGAATCCTGCATGTAAACAAGAAACTGAACTGAAAAGCCTGTGGTTACACCGTGTAGGATAATATTATGACAAGAATTAGGAGTATCTAAACCACGATACATTTAGTTGAACGGTCCGAAGTAACCTGGCTGCATATGTACTCGTGATAGTGATTTCATTGACGGCGATGTCAGCCTCATGCCGTGCCACCAGACCCACCATGCCAGTGATAGTGCAGTTCTCGAGTACCTCCCCCCACTCACTGTCATTTGCCTTCACCAGCACGTACCTGGGGAGGGAGAGAGGGCCACGTCACATATCGTCACAAACACGATGCATATCGTTACGTCTATGCGTCATATAAACGCAACACACACCGCCACTTCTATCTATCTATCTATTGCCAGACACCATAATCCCGTAAGGGGTGGCCATTTGACTTTGAGTTATTTTTTTTTTACGGGGAGGGGCACTAACCCTCCACCAACCCACTTGTTGACACGTAGGGAGCACGTACGGTTTGGTTATATGGTTACCACCCAGCGTTGTAAATGGTTTCTTGGCTTACAGGAAACCATTTGGCTTGTCACTCAATGTAATGCCACCTGCAAAGGAAAGAAAAACAGTAAGAAGTGACAGGAAATATAGGAGAAATAGGAAGAAAGGAGGGCAGGCACAGAAAAAGAATGATAAAGGCTAAGGAAGAAGTAGGCAGCACTACATCAAGTGAGTGGATGATGGTCGCCACCACCTACCACATAACGTTACTTCTACATGTTAAATACCGTTCTACACGCCACATGCCGTTTGCTCTACACGTCACACATGTTGTTTGACACCATCAGTGCCAAACATCATATACCACAACCACATCAGGTCTATTACATATGTCACACACCATCACATCAGATCTGTCGTACATTATACACATCACTGTTACACACCACCACCCTCCAGCACATCACATACCGTAGATTTAGATACCACACATCAAGACATTCCTACAACACACCACTGCATCACCACTACCAGACACCATCAATACCGCAAACACACACACACACACACACACACACACACACACACACACACACACACACACACATTACCCCCCCACACACACAACCCCTTCCCTCACACCCCCACACCACACGCTCTACCACTCACGTAAAATTCAGCTTCCTTCCCAGTGTATCAAGAAGGTTTATATCGATGCCAGCGTCAGAAAGCAGCGAGCCGTCAGAGTTATTTATGACGCTGAAGAAGGGCCAGTTGTCCACCACGGCCGCCCGTAGTGTCCTCCCTCCGAAGTCGCTGTAGAGGTGGAGGAGGGGTGGGTGGAGCTGGGGAGAGGACGGGTGGATTTTTGGTTCCCCATCCTCAGCGTTCCACTTCCAGTTCCCGGCCTTCTTGAGTCTGTGTGGAGAGGTGGATGGTAGCTGGACGTCCTCAGATAACTCATATTAAGTCTCTCTCTCTCTCTCTCTGGCCCCTAAGACCCATTCTAACCTAAACTAAATGGCCTAATGGCTGGATGAATCACTCTTGCGTGTTAATCAAAGATGGAAAATAAAACCCACACTTGAAGACAAAGAATATATGTACCAAACAGTTTCGGTGGACACTGCCACCATCTTCAGTGGTCAAGATACAGAGAAGGATTCTAAGCTGCTTAAAGTCGTCAAAAGCCAGCTGGAATATAAATGAATACTACTTTTACCTAAACTTGGCCTAAATTTTTGTCCAGTATTTCGGCTCGACATTGTTCTCTTAGCGATTCTTCGTGACTAGCATCATATTCTAGTGTTCATGCCTTTTCACAGATCAGCATTCTGGATGGTGAGGTGGCAGTTTTAGGCCAAAATAGAGTAAAAACAGTACAGTGTTCGCTCGAGAGTGTTTTGGATGATAATGGTAGCGTTCTCAAACCACTCTAGTCGACTCTCTATCTGTTGAACCAAATAGTCTGATGTTAGTTGGTGTGAAATAGTGTACTAGAGTTGTCCGTATCATGAGAGAGTTAAAGAGTATGATATATATGAGAAGGCGAACTTAGATTATATTAGAGAATGGTTAACTTGCCGGAATGTGTTGTCCTGTCCCACGTATGTTGAGTATAGCTGGTAACTGCCCTCAGTGCCACCCTGCCTCACTGCCATCGCCACCTGAAGTGAGAGAGAGAGAGAGAGAGAGAGAGAGAGAGAGAGAGAGAGAGAGAGAAGGACTCAGATTAATACCTGTCAACTCTACAAAGGTCGTTAAGGCAGAGAGTAATTCTTCTAAGTTTCAGTCTTCCTCTATGACCCACAGGAGTCCCTTTACATACAGGTTCCGAACTATACTCCACAGTGAACAGGGATAAGGGATAATCAAGTATTATCCACAAGTCTGGCCGGCCCGAAATCGATCTCAGGTTCTTCCAGTTGCCGTGTAGACGTGCTAACCAATGCACAACCGGCTCTACACACACACACACACACACACACACACACACACACACACACACACACACACACACACACGCACGCACGCACTTTAGATCTACCTTCCTGGTTTGTAGATTTTACTCGTAAATTGAAGTTTTTCTACTATATTTCTTTCAGATTTGGTTTTAATATATTTGGCAATTTTGCTATTTTCCCATTCAGAAGAAACTTACAGAAAATTCGGTTGTTAGTTTCACTGTTACTATAAAGATTTCGCATCAGCCTCCCTCTGTGTAAGGAACCAGTAGTACGGAAAAAGTGACGTATATTGGAACACGTCTCTGATAAAATGTAGAGCGAGGATTAGTTATGCTCTTGATGATTTTCTCAGCTGCTCCTGCCTGCCAATTGACTTGCTAGCCACCTGCCTCACCTGCCTGCCACCTGCCTTACCTGTGTCCCCTCCCTAAGAATGGACAGCAGTTGGTCTGTGACGTCTTCCTGAAGCACCACAAACCAGCACAGTGACGTCGACTCCAGGGACCTCTCCAATACCTGTACACACAATCGGTTATGTTCTAGTAGATATGGACAGAGAAAGATGGATGGACAGATAGACTGATAGATTGATAAATAGATGGATGGATGGACAGATAGACATGGAAAGATAAACAGAAGATTGTGTTAAAGAGAGAAATAACTATATAGCTCTAGAAATATGTGGAGTGTGTGAGAACTGAATAGTGACTGAGTAGGTGAAAGATAATGGAGTATGTGGAGCGTACTGGAGAGTATGGTGGAAGATGTAGACTGAGCTGTGTGTGTGGATCGTATAGGAGAGTATGGGGGAAAATGTAGACTGTGTTGAGTGTGTTAGGGAAGGGAAGTGGCGACGAAAACTGTGGAGTGTGTGAAAACTGAAGTGGATGAATACCTGTTGGAATATGTGGAGTGTGTGAAAGATGTGGAATGTGCTAAGGGTACGGAATGTGTGAAAGATGAGTGGATGCATACCTGCTGGAATATGTTGAGTGTGTGTGGGATGGAGCAGACAACGACCACCTTCCTGCAGCCCTCCACGTCCCGCCCTGTGGATAGGGCCTCCACCCATTCCTCGCTAGTGGAGCTGGAGTAGGGGAACACAGCCACCTCCACTCCCGCCCTGTAGCACCACACACCCGCGTCTGTGGGGGAAGTGCGAGTAGTAGTAGTAGTAGTAGTAGAAGTAGAAGTAATATTAGGGGAGGTGGTGGCTGTATCAGTAGAGAGGTGTACCCAGTTTCGGATCCCGGCTGGGGGAGGTAACAGAGTAAGAATTTGATTTCCATAAAAGCAGACTACTGGTCTATCAGAAGACCCGCCGATAGCTCAAAAGAATATCCCTGCAAATACCAGTACACAAGTCCTGTATAAGGCAACCCTAGCATGTATTCAATATGGACAGTGGGTGTGAGCGCCGAAGTGGTAACATGCGGAGGTGTATGGTATAAGAGGGACTACTGAGCCTTGGGACCGGGTTGCGAAGCCTATGGCCAGAAGTCGGACACATAAAAAAGACAGATAGACAGATAAACAATAGTCCTGGTAGTAAGATCCACGACGCAGGACAGTTTATGCAGATATACATATTTGATGCTTGACCTACAGCTTTTGCCAAGTGGGACCGTCTCGCTCTGGAAATCATAAAATCGCCGGCATAGCAAACTTCATGTACTGATTTGTTTTGCATATCTTAAGACTCCGTGGTTCCTGTGACGCACTTGTAGCTAAACAAAATGGCCACAGTATGTATGCATAGAATACAAGTGTTGTCTCCAGATCTGGAGATTTACTATCAACACCAGCTGTGAAAACCAACGACAAGGAGCGCCCAGATTTAAAGGCGCGGCGATATTTACTTTGCTTGATAGTACTGTATGAGAATTGAGACAGTAATCAAACGCCTCCGTAATGCCAGCTTCAGCAGAAATATACCACCGACGATCTGTAAACAGCCAGGAAAGTAGTCTAAATTAGACTGAAGTGGAGAGGAGGCGGAGAATTTCGTGTGTTTCTCTTGAGATGATGAAAGTAGTGCTGAGTAGAAAGGAGAGACGAATTCCACGTGCTCTTGGATTTTTCAAGTAGACAGATGATAACGAATTTCATGTGTTTTTGTTGGATCTTTAAAAGTAGTGTAGAGAGGAGACAGGGAATTTCATGTGCTTCTCCTGGATTGTTGAATGCACAGCGAAATAACGTGTGCATCTCTCGGCTATTCTCAGTACCAGAAGGAATCATCAGTTCTGCTTCAATGATGTATGAGCTCTGAATATGTACCGCAGATTCCAACGTCAGTCCGTCTTAGAACCGTATTCCTAGCTGCCTTCCCAGATTTCGTTGCACCACTTCCTCAGCGACTTATTCTGAACATCATGCCTTAATAATTTTCTTGAATGTAACTGATGCAGGGTGTGTCAGTATTAAACAGAAAATAACATACAAGAGAAAGTAAGGTGTAAAATGTAAATGAATCACTAAGGAAAATGCATTACGAGGTGTCCTATGCCAAAGAAATGCCATTTTCTGTCCGTCTGCAAGAATAGGATTTTGAATAGTTTTTTTTTTTTTTTTTTAAAGGAAAAAAAAACAAAAAGCTAAAAAAAAAGCCCAGGTTGAAGGATCTTGGTTTCCTTGGGGAAATTAGGGGGGTAACCCCCCCCCCCCCCGAATTTTAATGCATTTTAGGCTTGTAAAACATGCAGACCTTTTGTGGAAATTACTTTTATTATTGTGGCACCTAAAGGATACTTAATGTACAGGAATTTACTCTAACACTTTTATATTCGGAAGAAATTAGTGTTCCTTAGTCGATGCTACCCTAGACGACCTCTTAGTTCGCCTTGTGGAACGACCGGTCCTGGCTAAAAAGTTGCAAGATTGTTCCCTCTAGAAGAAACAAAGAAACATATTCAAGACCCGTTTATTTCCAGATGCCTGGACACACTGCGTTTAATAGACTGGAGGCTGGATTTCTCTGCGTGAGTTGCATTATGCAGGATAGCTCGTACGTTGCATCCCCTTAATACAAACCTGGGCTTTTCCTACCTGCTGGTGTGGGGAGAAAAGACGTACCGGCTGCTTCAGATAAGTAGTTATCAACCACGCATTTAATTGCCTAAAAAGAAAATAGAAGAAGACACGATAAGGCATGAAAAACATTATGAGAAATAAAATATGATATAGAGTAGACACTGTAGGGAGTTTATTCTAATTTGATAAAAATTCCTAACCCCTATCAGCCCTGCTGAAGGCCAGACTCAGTCAGACCGGAGCTGAGGGCCGATCAGACTAGTAACCAAGGAGACTTAGTCTTACCTCATTACTGGAACTCATCGAATTTCGTGCAGTCATGACTTAGTATTAAAGTTATGGAAGTGGGGCAGTTCCATCAGATAAAAACAATACGATTATAAAAACGCTAACTGAACCGTCGCCATAACACACAAGAACCCGCCACTAAGGGGACTAAATATATGGACCTCCCAGCATTCCAGCACGGAGCGTTTTCCTGTCTGCTCATGAATATCTGATCCTGAGCCGATGCAAGACGACAGCCATCGCGGTGAATTGAATTATAAAACACGGGAAAAACCGAGTGGGGAGAAGCTGCATTGAGGGCATGTAATACTGAAACACTGAGGCATATAATATTAATACAGCATTTGTTTCACATCAGACACTGGCCGCCCCTCCAGCTCGAGAACAGGGTATAAAAGGGGTCAGTAAAAATGCTAGGTTTTGAGAGAGAGAGAGAGAGAGAGAGAGAGAGAGAGAGAGAGAGAGATAGAGAGAAAGAGACAGAGAGACAAACAGACAGACAGGTAGGCAGGCTGACAGACAGACAGACAGACAGACAGAGGAGAGAGACTGAGGAGGGAGAGACAGAGAAAGAACACTCAGATCAATAAAAATACTGGTCTAGTGAAATAAAATGTCTCCTTTGCAAACTCAAAAAAAAAAAGCTCCAATTAAGTGGCATCTTGATTGAGCTGAAAGACTACCTACTTATAGGGTTTTATGCGTCAGGGGCCCCCATCAGGAACACGGCGTGGGAGGTATGGACTCTCTGAGAAATCGTGTCCCTTTTGTTCCTAGGGGTCTTATATTGTTGGCGTGGGAGGATTAGTAACACCTCTATTTTAGCGAGTTACTTTGACAAATATATAGCTTTATCATTTTTATTTTTTATGTCGTCTTTATATCGAAGTGCTTTGTATCAGTAAAGAGAGGATATAGTGCAAGAAGCAAAATAAATCGACAGTTAGACAGACAGACAGAGACAGAGACTCCAGAAAAAAAAAAAAAAAAAAAAAAGAAGTAAGTCGACTTCCGGGAGCTTGAATGCATAATTAACCCTTCATCCACCTGTAAGAAATTGCTATGCGTTACATTACATCTGCCCTCTCTACCTCACATCCTGTAAAGACCCTGTTAATGATGATGATAGTGACAATAAAGATGATAGCAGCGTTGATAATGACGATGAAGGTTGATTGCTTCTGACGCAACCCATTGTCTATTGTTCTTTGGCTTTAAAAAATCTGCTTAGTCATGAAGTTAGAATTATTACTTTTAGTGAAATACAGTGTTCGATTGCACAGTACCTTTGGCGCTACTTAGATACATTTTACGGACTCGAAATTCTTTCCAGTTAGCTTATTTTCTCATTGTTTTGCTTATCATCCGTGTTGGCATCTATTGTGACTTTAGATTTAAGTGGGTATATACCGACTCTAAATTCCCACAGTTCGCTTATTTCCTCATCTATACTGCTTATATTCTTTGCTACACCCTTTCTCTCCCTCCCTTCCTCTTGCATAGTACCTGGCATGGTGTGGTCGTGGAGGAGTAGCACCTGTGTTCCGCCTGAGGTCCCCACCAGGAAATCAAGCAGAGTCCCCATCATCCGCCCAGCCTCGCTTCTGATAGGGTGAAGTTAAGTAGCTTCAGTTAAGTCAGGTTACATTAGATTAATATTGGTTTGGTTGGATTAGATCAGGTTAGATTTTAAGGTGAATTAGGTTAGGTTAGGTTAGATCAGGCTACGTTGGAGTAACAAGTTAGGTTAGATTAGGTCAGGTTAGATTTTAAGGTAGGTTAGGTTAGGTTAGGTTAAATGAGGTCAAGTTACGTTGGATTAACGTAGGTTACGTTAGATTAGGTCAGGCTGGATTTTTAGGCGAGTTAGGTTATGTTAGGCCAGGTTACGTTAAGGTGAATTAGATTAGGTTAGATCAAATTACGCTCAGTTCAGTTAAGTTACATTAAAATAAAACCTGACCACTGCTACAGAAAGAGTTATTAACCTTTTGACAGCATAATGGCCACCTAGTTGCTGCCAGACGATTTTCTTCTAATTATAAATGTCCACTACTACTATACTCTGTTCACTTTACCTTGGCCAAAAATTGCCACTTCTCCATCTCGAATGCCAAGTTATAACAACAGATTAATACTAGAATGTGATGCTAGTCAAAAAGAAGAGCCACAGGAAGGATGCAGAGCCATAGTACTGTCATTATCTGTCACTGAGCTATGTGAAAAAGCTGCAAATGAAAAATGTAGAGCCATACTACTGTCCTGTTCTGCCACTGAACTATGAGAAATACACCACAAAAGGAAGGATGTATAGCCATAGTACTTTATGTTCTGTCACTGAGGAACGTGAAATAAGCAAAAAAAGAAAGACAATTTGGGCCCAGGAAGAAAATCTGGGTCGAATTAAAGTCAATGGACTATACCTGCCTTACTGACTCACCTCTCGATTAAGGCGGCAGCGAGGGCGACTCTGCCGGTGCGAGAAGTGGAGGTGTCATTGTACGAGTAAGAGGGTTGAATCACTGTATTCTTCTCCCTCAAGCTCACTCCTGTTCCCTCTCCACCTGTGACGAAAGAAGTGAGCTTTTACGTTATCCCGTCAGCCATTGAACCTATTCTTCTCTATTTTTCTTTCCATCACCAATAAAGTTTTTGAGATAAAGGTGTTATGTAAAGCTCTCATTAACTCCTTCGCGAATGCCCTCCTAAGCTTTATAAAATAGTCTGGATATTTGAAGGTTATTACCATAAATACGGCCTCGGATGGACATATCTATTCATTCATCTGTCTATCTATCTTTCTCTCTGTCTATCTGTCTATCTGTCCATTCTTCCATCCATCTATCAATCTACCTATCTGTATCTATCTCTTATTTGGACATGGGTATACTCGTGAGCCACAGTTTCTGCTTGCTCTCTCATCCCACCCCCTGTCTGGGGGGAAAAAAAAAATCATGGTCAACTTACACACGGACTGGAAACCTCGCATCCACTGTTTGAGTGGTTGACAGAGGACAACTTTGTGAGGACACTTTCTTGCGCAGCCTTTAGTCCTTTCACCTTAACTTGGCCTAGATTTTAGGCCTTTTGCAGCTAATTTCACTTAGCTCAATGGCAGGGGAGAAACGGACAACGCATGCTACGGCTCAGCATCCCTACCACAGCCCTTGTTTTCGTGGCTAGCACCAGACTCCTGATAATTTGTTCTTACAAATCATCATTCACAACGGAGAGATGGCAATTTTAGATCAGATTAGAGTAAAAAGAGTATAGAAAAGCTTTAAATCACCAGCAACAGGTCATTGTACGGTGTGGATCCCAGTCTGCTACTTACTTCATGCCAAGGGAAGGGACAGAGGGCGTAAAGAAACTATATATAAATGTAAACGCTTATCAAATATGCATGGCTCAGGAGGGACCCGATGATATAATGAATGATACTGCTCGAAATGTCCAGTTTTTATCATCAATATCATGATCAAGCTCATGATCATCATTATTATTATTATCACTATCATCATCAACACAATCATCATCATCACCACCATCATCTTTTTTCCCACATAAGGATGGGGTGAGGTCGTGATGCCCAAGAAAAATTAATGTTTTTATTAATTTGCATATTATGACAATATTTACCATGAATAAGGGAGAAAATGTCACTACCATGTGATATAATGCATCATCCGGGCTAATAACGTGGGGTAGAAACAATGAGCGTTTACCAGTATCCATCGTCTTTGGTCTCAGATTCCTTCGCGTGGATTGTATACCTATAATTATTTGATCGAACGTACAGTTATGAGCAAAAATTACCCAAGTCATTAGCCAGCATTTGTGTCCAGCCCTCCATATTTCCCATTCTTGACCAAACCACAGAGAATGTCCTTCCTTCCCATACACATTTGTTGTGTGCTTCATAGTGCTATCACACACACACACACACACACACACACACACACACACACACAAGCTCAAGTAACAATAGTTAAAATAAAGGAGAGCCTACCCCTGAGAAGCAACAGGCAGAGAAGTGTGGTGCGAAGAGCAGACCTCCACATTCACCTGTGTTGTTGATGGCAGACTTCCGCCACCCTCAGCAAGAACAGTCACACCTGTAATGGAGATGAAAGGGTCCAAGTCGGGCCGAAAATGTTTTATCAACCCAATTAACATCCAGCTGCTTCCTTACCTTCTTTCCCCCCTCTTCTCCCCTCCTCACCACAGTCTCCCTCTCCTTATATTACTTCTCCTGTTATATAAAGCTTGCCAGCCTGAAAATGAAAAAAGACCAGAGTTCGCTTCTAGTGCCGGCCAGACTCTTGGACTAAGTTAGTTTCCCCTATGTCCCTAATCATCCAGCAGTATAAATAGCGACCAGGATGTAACTTTGATTGTTGTGTGTCGTATTCTATGAGAAGACTGAAAATGTAGAAATTCATTGTCTGGCATAATTACTCTTGGGCATCAGACACAGGTTAAATCTCCTCCTCCTCTACTTCCTCGTCCCTCTGCACCTCCTCCTTTTCCTCCTCCTCTTACCGATTTCTCCCCCAGGAAGGCCCTCTCATAGTTGTTACTGTTGTTGTGGTCACAGGTTGATCTAGTAAACCCAACGGACAGCAGGCCGAAATTGCCATCACCTTGAAGTCCATCATCTCTTTTGCGTGGAAAGAAAACTGAGAAACTTTTTTCTTTGTGTGTGTGTGGGGGGGGGGAGTGTGTGTGTGTCACAGGGCAAAGGAGCCACCTCTTTATGTTGGTGCTAGTGGGTGAAGGCGTCCCTCTCCAGCACCACCCTTCGTAGTGAGAGGATTAAATAAATAAACAAAATACACACACAGACTCTCTGTCTCTGTCTCTGTCACACACACACACAAACACACACACAAACACACACACACACACACACACACACACA
>JAGKTI010004529.1:0-20712 GCA_018397915.1 Birgus latro
GTCGCCTATCCTGATTTTCTCTACACGCACTTTGAAATCTAGTGTGGTGAATCCGCCGCATGACACTGATGAGTTCATTTGGTCTTAGATCAATGTTATAAGCGTCGCGTGCTGCAGCTGCAACTCCACCCCACTGATTTTCCAAGTCAGTGGTGAGACAGGCAGGGATGGAGAGAGAACTTTTGGTGTCGACTGTATTATTCAACATTTTCTGGCTCACGCTTAAATTTTCTGCTGTGAAGTATAAAGATAATGTGTTTATGAATTAAGACTGATGAGGGAATTACTCCTTTAGTATGATGGAGTATTTTTCTGCTCTGCTTTTTGCCTTCTCCACGTAATCTAGCTCAGGAAAGAATTTTTGAACAGGCAAGTTTTGAAGTACAGTATCTTCACTAACCTCTACACTTCGTAAGGCCGTTTAAGAGGAATAAAATTATGTGTCAAGAATAAATAAGAAAGGACATAACCGTACTGAAAAAATGGATGAAAATTGTTTGTAATATCCTCAACATGAGAGGTCGACTGTTGGCAGGAAGAATGAAGGAAAGCGGCGTCTTCATTATGAATGGGCAGCGGAACTGATGACAGGCTAGAGCGGGAGTAACACCAATCTGCGTCTCCGGTGCTACATCAAAGGCTACACCACTTGTAATTTGGAGGGCTTTCACTCTCTCTTAAGCTGCCCGGCCTGTACGAGGGACAATAGGGCTTGGCAGGGTGTCGTGTCACTTTCTCTCGAGACTTTTGTTCTCGAGGTAACGCACCCCTACTCCATTTTCTCAGTTTAAAAGCCCTCGCACCCCCCTGGATGGTGTTGTGTGAGTGGGGTAGGTCTTCATCAAAAATAAAAAAAAAAATAGAAAGACAAGAAAATGTGTAATAAAAAAAGGGAAAGCATATACTTCTTGATACGTCTCGGCCAAATATTGATCTAACTTAACGCCACTCCACTAGTAATGGTTTGCTAATGGCGATCATCATAAATTCCCTTTTTCTGTAATGTATGAATAAAGTGGCAACCGTCTGTGGGTTGATGGGGACTACCTTGTTTGCTACATCAGCCAGTGAAGTTATGTTTTTATTGCTCGATTCTTTGTGTATGTGTGTGTATGTGTGAAAATCATTGGATACGACTGTTTTAAATTTAGAATGGTGACTGAGGATCATGACTGGGAGCTCCTTCTTTGCTATATATATCTTATTCTAGTAGTTTAGTTACTCTTGTAGGAGCTGCCTAGCATGGGCCAAGTGGCCTACTGCAGTAATCCTCTTTTCTCATGTTCATACGTTCTTATATCAGTGTTATGGTCACAAAAATCATGGAAATCACAGAATTACGCATGTCTCACGAATGAAACAATAGAACGACATGAGACCAAGATCATAATGTTTCTAAAAAAAAAAAACATTAATTTCACACTGTAGTCTGACTTGGTGAGGATATTTCCTCTCTGAGTGGTCTTGTTGTAACTGTTGCAGGTGGCTTAACATTGCGTTTAAAAGAAAGCAAACTCTAGGCTGACATTTGTTTATATGGGTTATTTAAAACAGTGTTACGTGACAACAAAAATTACTGCACTGCGCTATGTTTTGAGTGTGAACGTATGAGGCTACATGTATATGAGCTGAGCTGCAAATACAGATGTTAGGAAGGAAAGTAAGAGAAAAACTTTTTGGTAATCGCGGAAAGTTCATGGAAATTAGCAACATTACTATTATACGATAACAGATGTTTTAAGATTATGATGAACTACGAGAAACAGAGTTTATGTAAATCAGCTTTCTCTTCCTCAGAAATCATACTCATTTAATAAACGTCGTCTGATCATTGTTACCCAATACTCTAATGCATTTTTTCTATTGCTCCATGGCTTCCTCTCTAGATGCACTAACGTTCTAGTAAATTTGTTGTTACACACTCAGCAGTGTTACGACACTATCCTATTTCCTGTCTGCCACCACCGCTGTCCTAAAACGTTCCAATGAAAATTGGTAAATGCCTTGTGTGCTGGCGTTTATGTGTCTTACTTTAAGGATCATGACTCAGAATATGAGATTCATGGACTTCACTGCGATACCACAGCCTACAGACCACTGCCACTATTTATAAAACTTATGGGCGCCGGTGTTATGAGATTTGGATATGAGTGAAGACACTGCATCCGTAGGTACAGAAAGGGAAGCAGTTTAGGAGTGGGATTAAAAGGGATTAAAGAATCCCCCGAGCTAGACCTTACAGTGAGATCATATAGCCCCGCTAGGTAACAGGAGGGCGCTACCCCTCAAAGGGAAGCAGTTTAGGAGTGGGGATCCATCACGCACATGATGAACCACAACAACAACCTCATAGAATAAGTGAAAAACGGCTCATATATAGGAACTTGTGCTTGCTCGCTTAAATTTGCGTGACTAATAACATTTCCATAAAAAAAAAAAAACTGCAAATACCATTATATCTGTTTCCATACCGTTACTGAACCCACAATGAGCAATTATGACCATAAGTCGAAAAATTATTTTCGAATATATTCGCGTTTTGCGATTTCCGACAATTTCGCTCTATCGCGTCGCGCGCAGTGGTCAAAATTTTTGTTTGGTGTTTTTCTAATACCCCCTAGACCAGTGGTTCTTAACCTTTTCACTACCACGCCCCCTCTAGTAGTTGGTCCTTCCCTCCACGCCCCCCCCCCCCCTGCGCTTCTTCAACCAAATTGATAAAATTCCCTCCATTTTAAGGAAAAACTGAAAAAATGGGTGTTTTTAGTCTTTCTATTGAGCGTGAATTCTGTGCAAACAGTATCCCCAGCATATTTAATGAGGTTACTCTCTTACTAATTTAATGAGATACTTGACTCTGCTTCTTAGCTACCAGATCTTGAATGCGTGGTCGAATGCCAGAGGGTGCACAACGTAAGTCCGCTTCAGCGTTCAGCCGGTTTCTGTACTTGGTCTTGACAACAATGAGCATGGAAAATGCAGCTTCACAAATAGACGTGGATCCAAACATTGTTAGAATCCGAAGAGCTTGATGTGAGATCAGAGGGTAAACAGGAAGGTACTTGACCCAGAACGTCTCAAGATCCAGTTCTTTGAAGTCTTTCTCAGCTGAGGAGTTGAACTTCAACTCAAGAAAATACTCTTGCACTTCATTCGAAACATCAGCTACCTCACATTCAAATGGGTTCCTGATGAATTTCCAGGTTTCACGCTTCTCGTCTATATCTGGGAAGTATCTGATTAATTCTGCTTTCAAGTCACTCAGATGAGTGAAAATTATTATTATTGTTATTATTTTTAAACTCAGATTCAGTGTAAATGTGAATGAAAGCAGAATCCAAGTTACTAAAACTGGCTGTATTTCCATCCTGAATTCATCTCCAGAGGTCGAGTTCGGCCTTGTAGGCTCGAATGGTGTCGTGGTGCATAATGACGTTGATGTTTTCCCTTGTAGTTTAAGGCTGATTGTACTCAGCGTTTCGAAGATGTCTACCAGGTAAGATAGAGATAGCAGAAAGCCTTCAGACTGGACCTTGTCGTGGAGATCTGCT
Organism: Birgus latro; assembly: GCA_018397915.1. Taxonomy (NCBI): domain Eukaryota; kingdom Metazoa; phylum Arthropoda; class Malacostraca; order Decapoda; family Coenobitidae; genus Birgus; species Birgus latro. The sequence continues at coordinate 3,552 of JAGKTI010004529.1, forward strand.
TTCTGCTCTGAATCTAGAGGCATTGCTACTTCTCGTAGTTCATAAAGCCGTCCAAACATATTTCATATTTCACAGTTATCTTTATATTTGCCACGCTCATGTTAAGAGAAATACAAATATAATTAGAGAAATTCCTACCCCGGGCTCACGCCCCCCCCTGGAATTTACTCAGGGGGGCGCGCCCCCCAGGTTAAGAACCCCTGCCCTAGACTTACCCCGACCTAATGCAAAAAGAATCTGGTGGATATCTATTACCGTTCTTGTGAAAGAAAAGAATAAACGCACAGACAGACACACACATACACAGCCTGATTATTATTTAGATGTTTTAGTTAGTGGAATTGGTGGAGTTGAAGCTTTTACTGTGTTTGAAGTTAAAGGGTGCAGAGGCGGACCAAAGTATCTTCCTCTCTAAGCCCGATGTAAAATGAAACCTGACGGACAGTTTTGCACCAGGTGCCGAACGTACTCATGACTGTTTGATCGAAATGCAGGAACTGTAACGCCACTCGTATGGAAATCATGTTAGCAGTACAGTATTTACCTTAAGAAGAATTAGTGCTTCGTTGCTGTCCGCGATGACGCATAGCATGAAAACGCAATAATACCTCGCACGCAATGAGAGGTGCCATGATTGCGTTTTACATGAATGTTATGAATACCAATAAAAGGTTCTATACATTCCGGCCTCAACTGGAGATCTACCTGCTCTACCTGCATGCGATGGATCATTAGAGTGGAAGAAACAAAACCTGTGTGCAAAAGAATCTGAATCACTCATAAATAAATGCAGGGATGATCCAAGGTGAGTGGGTAATGCTACCATGAAGAGAGAGAGAGAGAGAGAGAGAGAGAGAGAGAGAGAGAGAGAGAGAAATCATGGAGTTTTTAATATGCACACAAGATAGATCTTCGTGGAGTTTTATACGCATATGAGTATTCCCTAACATTCGTAACGAATAAATCAAGGCTGCACACCTACATGCTATTAACTACTCCCATTAATGATTATAACCAACTGGGTGTTTGTGGTTATAAGCGAAGGGCAACTTAGGGGTTAACAGGGAGAAGGACACTTAGATGAATATATTAACTGCATCCAGATCCTCATTTCTACTGTCCAGTGAAGAGGGGCAAGGGCAAAAAATCGAATCACAAGTCCGATCAGCCCAAGATTTTAACGTCGGTTCTTCTAGCTGTGAGCTGGGTGTGCTAATCAATGGATCCCACAGTAGGGAGGAAATGGGGAACAGGAATGAGTAGGAAGTGGATGATATGGGTGAGTAGGAAGGGGATGGGGAGCAGGGGTGAGTAGGGAAGGAACGAGGAGGATGAGATGAATAGGGTGGATAGTTGATGAGGGTAGAAGGGAGGCATGCTAGAGCTAGGGTTGGCAAGGGAAAGGATGGTATGGGAGGGAAACAGTACTGATAAAACTCTAAGGGTCGTGTTATTAACCCTTGATTCCGAGGACGTATTATTTATTCTAGATGCCTCCAGACAGCTTTAGTTACAGTATGGGAGACATTTTGAACCTGAGGTATCAGATATAGCCTTAGTGTGTCCCTATACTACAACTGAGTGAAATCGTTGAATAAAATTGTTTTGTAGTAGCTTGATAAAAATGAAAAGCACGTCATGGAAGTAATGAGGAGAAGTCTGAAATCCCGAAGCGGAAGGCAAATGCTTTCAATTTCTGTCATTATTATTCAAATATACGACGGAAAAATAAAAAGTCTGATCAGACTGATTGATAACTGCATTGTGTAAAGTCGAGTACACTCTAATAATTTACAGTCCTCAGAGTCGCTTGAAATATGTCCGTCATTCAGTTTGGGGCTTGTGCAATTATTTGTTTATGATAGGAATGTAATCCCTCACCAATGCACTTTAATTACTTTATTTTTAATCGCTCACCGGTGCGCTCTGTCAGGCGTTTTCTTTTCAGGTGAGGGGAGATCACTCGCTTTGAAGGGTTTAGAAGCAAAATCCTTTAATTCCTTTTGTACAGCAAGTCTCCTTTACTTTAGTCTTCCTACCATCAGAGGCTACAACACAAACATAAAGCCTGGTGAGAGAGTTCTCGTAGTGACGGGGCAGTGATCGAGGAAAATTCAGTGAGTGGCTGCTGTTACCCGAGCATCAGCAGCTGTATGGCGTGACTTACGGAATACACTGTAGAGAAGTCACAGATGATGGAAGGGAATGGAAAGTGTTATAGCTATCAAACTCCTTCTGTGTTTATCGATTTAGAATTTGTTTGTAATAAAAGGCAGTTTTCAGTTCACCCCTTCTAGTTTTGCCTTAACCCAGGACGAATATTTATATCCAAAAGCTTATTTAATGTCAAGATTCTCTCTCTCTCTCTCTCTCTCTCTCTCTCTCTCTCTCTCTCTCTCTCTCTCTCTCTCTCTCTCTCTCTCTCTCTCTCTCTCTCTCAATCATTTACTATTTGATTAAGAAAATAGGTCAAAATGCCAGTGTCCAGAGGAGAGGTGTCCTGGAAGCTGAAATTAGTATATAAATACTTTCTTCATTATACTCATTATCGTTGTAATCACCTTCTCCATCATTATCACTATCATTATCATTACTATATTAACAATTATCATTACCACAATCATCATCATCTTTATCATCATATCCTAATTTATTGTTCTGCTTTGAGGGTGGGATCTAGTTACAAGAAGAGAAATTATCAAGCTTGTTTCAGGTGCAGCACTCCACTTACCTTTATTCATGTAAGTCTTTAGTTTTCGTTTTTATGCAACAAATAAAATAACCCACAAGTAGTTTCACATCACCTGTAGGACAGAGCCAGATTATCAAATGTCAAGTGAAGGAAGTAGCACAATACGTAAAACGCGCATGTATAGACAATTCCGCCACTGTTCCGTGTTGCCGACAGGCCTCAAATATCTTTACACTCATAACCTTTAAGTAATTCATGGTAATTAAGAAGGTTCCATAGTATGTCGTTCGCAAAGAGGGACATCCAGTCGAATTTACACGTAAGCAAGCACATCACCGCCATACTGCTCGACACTATAAACCTTGATGTAAACAAGGAATTAAGGTGTAGACTGTACTTGCAAACTTCATCCAACCTGCTCTGTAATTATCCAGTTCTTTTGCTTCTTCATGTTCCATAGTTGACTCCATCATCATATCGATGACTTACTTTCGCATCATCATTATTCAATGAGGAACTACGAATTCACTTTTTGACAGAGTCACAAGAACATTGCCTGTAATTATGTATTAAATAACAATTACGTTAACATGTCATTGTATCTATGCAAGGCTAAGGCTTTGCCACACCTATCATTTTAGTTTATTATTTTTTATTTTTTCAGTTTTCCAGTATTAATTCTAATGCCTGTCTGTTTTCTGTTTTTCGGAGCGTGATACGATACGAATATTTATCTTTGTTTCCGTGTTGTTATACGAGGTAGCTGACAAGCAATGTTATTAGTTTGCAAGACTTTCGTCCTTTTATTTCATGTTACGTTGCTCCAGAATCGGGCATCTATAATTTATGTCTACTGTAAAGTAATAGTAGAAAATGCTAGTTATGTCTAATGGATAGTAGTCAAATGTACTAACTCATGTTTACTGCGTAGCAGTAGTAGTAGTATTAGTAGTAATACTAGTTAATGTTAACTTATATCCAGTATAAAGTAGTATTAGTAGGTGTTAATTTATGTTTATTATGGTGACAGGAATGTGGGCGTGGATGGTGGTATGGTCGGGGCTGGCAGGTGGTGTGGCGGCCTTCTGTCCCAGCGGGTGCAAGTGCAACGACCACGTACCCACCGCCAGCTGTGTCGGAGTTGGCCTCACCGTCCTGCCCATACTCTTCAACCCGGCCCTCCGCCGCCTGAACATGGGCCACAATTTCATCACTTCCATCTCGCAGAGTCTAGTCTTCTTTGACAAGTTGGAGGAACTGGACTTGTCGCATAACATGCTGACGTCTCTGGGCATCGGCAACCTTCAAGAGCAAAAACACCTTCGTGAGCTGCGTCTGGCACATAACAATCTCACCACTCTCACGCAAGGAGCATTTCAGGGACTGAAGAATCTAAATCTGCTTGACCTCAGCCACAATGAGCTGACTGAGCTGCCGCCTGGTGTGCTAGGTGACGTGCCGCGGCTTTCCGTCCTGCTTCTGGCCCACAATAACCTTCACTTCCTCTCACAACATACATTTCGCGGCTTACGCACTCTTCATTTCCTTGATCTCTGCTACAACTACTTTAGGAATGTGCCAGCGTCTGCTCTAGATCACCTAAACGCCATAAAATCCATTCATTTATGTTACAATCGCCTTACTCGCATCGAGTCACAAGCCTTTACCACAGTGGCGCTTACTTCCCTCTCGTTAGAATCTAACAGTATTAACCTGGTGGCAGTTGACGCATTCCAGCACTTGCAGGAACTGAAACAACTCAACCTGAACGACAACCAGCTTAGTGAGGTACCGGTGATCCCGCGCAGCGTCACCTCACTCACATTAAGTAATAATAATCTGACCGCCATTGGGCCAGGGGCTTTCCATAATCTCAATAAGCTGGCAACACTGGATATTTCACGGTGTCCTCGCTTAGCCTGGTTTCACCCGGATGCCTTCAGCCACTGCATTAATCTGCAGCGACTAATTATATCTCACAATCCTTTGATACGACACTTGCCCAAGGGTCTCTTGAGCTCCTTACCACGCCTGAGCAGCTTGGACCTCCGCTCCAACAGCCTTCAGACGTTATCAGAAGCCAGCCTACCCATGACCTCGCTGGTTTTTCTGGACCTGCGGAACAACACGCTAGTTTGCAACTGCTCATTGCGGTGGCTGGCGCCTGTCGTGGCTGGCGTCAACACCACACTCGAGGCGCCAGATATTCGGTGTGCTGCACCGCCCAAGTTAAAGGGCTTTTATCTTTCTAGGTAAGAAAATATCCTTCTGTTTGTCAGCTTTAGCTTTGTACTTTACTCAGCACAGCATGATGCTCCTTCCATATTCGGTTTACATGATATAAAAATCAGCCTTACTTTCATTCTTTCTTTGGCTGCCTCACTTAATTTTGAACCAAGTTATAACAGTGAATCACATATGATTCTCATACTTAACAGTGCGAGTCGAGAGAGGGTGTAGTGTTAGCAGGATGTAACGAAGGCAGTAATGTTTCAGTGTCACTGCTAAGCTTCATGCAATTTCGGCATTATCATAATTATTTTATTGCACATCTTTTTTTTTTTTTACATGTACTTCAAGGCAATCATTTGTTATATGTTAGACCATTGCAGATTATTACAGTAATCAAGCAGAAATTGATTCATTAAGACTGTGAATAGTGTGTACACAGTGTGTTATGTATAAGTAAAAAAAAAGAAAAGGAATGGCCTTAATTGTGAATGAGTAAAAGCGTTTGTGATACTGAAAGGCAGGGAGGAGGGAAGGCAATATTTATTTTGTTGTTCTCACTTTCCACTGCCACCCGTCGTTGTTTTTATTGACAGTTGTACGCTGACGGTCGCCACTGCCGACACTTGCCCTGCGGCGCTTTGATGTAACGTTGCAGTGGCTACGAGTTTTGTTGCAATGTTTGTTTGTGTCCGATGTTGCAGTCAGGTGTTTGTTGAAGCATGTGTGTGATGCAAGGAGTTGTGTGTTGCAACCTAGTGTGTGGTGATTTCCGGTGTGTGTGATGCAGCTACTACGAGTTTTGTTGCAGTGTGCATGTCAGAGGAAGGTATTATAGTCAGTTGTGGGGTGCTGGCAATTGCATATGACAATCAAGTGTGTGTGTAGTGATGTGAGGTGTGCGTTGTCGTTACGTGTGTTTTGCAGTCAAGTGTGCGTTGCTGTCCGGTATGTGTTGCAGTTAGATGTGCGTTGCAGTCAGGTGTATGTTGCAGTCAGGTGTATGTTGCAGTCAGGTGTGTGTTGTTGTCTGTGTGTGTTGCTATTAGATGTGTGGTGCAGTCAGGTGTGTGTTGCAGTCAGTTGTGTGCTGCATATAGATCTATATTGCAGTTAGGTGTAAGTTGCAGTCGGTGGTGTGATGCATGTAGGTGTGTGTTGCAGTCAGGTGTGTTTTTCAGGTTGCGAGGGAGCGGTCAGGTGTGTGGGTGGTGGGGCCAGGTTGTGGCGGGGGTGGTGGTGGTAGCGTGTTGTGCCCTGCTCCTGGCTGCCCTCACACTGCTCCTATGCAGGTAAGCTACACACACACACACACACACACACACACACACACACACACACACACGTGCGTGCGTACGTGCACATCAAGTCCACTTAATCACTGACATGAGTAAAGCAGAAGAAAAGGAAAAAAATAACATAAAGGTATGAGAAACAAACAGCAGAACACCCAAAGTATGGTCCGTACTTCTATTCACTCCAATTTGAAGCCTTCGTAATTCTCGTAAAGGCGATATTGTTCATAGTCGTTGCTGCACTTTCATTACATCATTCTCTGGCACCACTGGGGGACAATAATTTCGTCTATTGACATATTAGAAAAGAAGTTGTAACCCTTATCATGTATACTGTATATCGTTGCATGCTTCACTCATCCACTGTTTCTGATTTTCCATACCTCACTTTCACACACTTCCACTTACCATAGTCAACCATTTTGTTGGTCATCCACACATCCACCTCTCCTCATTCTCACGAACATCCATGTTCTTCATTTTAGATATATACATACTGTCTGTATAATCATACCAGCTAAGCACACCCTCCTAACCCTACACATTTTATGCTTCACCTGACAAAGTCAGAGGAGGGTGTTATCACTAGGATCAATAGATGTCCGTCCGTAGAGTTGGGCGGCAGGGCGGTAGGACGGTTGGTTGGACGTAGAGATTTCGTTTTCGGGCCAGAACTCAGAAAGTATTCACTATAGTCACGAAATTTCCCATAATTATGGGTTCTATAGGGAACTGGTGCCTTAGACAGGTTGAATGCTGAGTATTATGTATTTTTTTTTTTAAATAATGAAAAAGTAAACAAAAAAAATACAGATTTCAATGCGACCTGTGCAAGAAATCTGAAGGGCCCAGGTTACGTGTCCTCAGGGAGTTCTCCTTACGCCCACATTTAAAAGATTAGGAGGGGGGGGGGATTAGGGCCGCTATGCACGTGCCTAGGTGTGCAGGGAGGTGGGAGGTATGTGCTTGGTCAGATGGAGGGTTGTAACATCTTAGTATTGCCAATGTTTTCATCTTTCATATACGAGTACTTTACTTTCTAAACATGTACACAGAGCGCAATAGAGCACACGAAAGGTATGCAAACACAGCGAATGCTGAATACGTGAGCACACCAAAATAAACAGGCCGGCAGGAACACAATACCAGTGAAGAGACAAGCATCTGCAAGCTTATGCACACAAATGCAAGTAAGGAATTAAGATAATACGCATAAGGATGCATTCAGTTAAGTGGGCCATACACATTCATACCCCCATGCTTTCACACAAACTTTATGTGACAATGCATTTACCAGAGCATTAAAGCGGACGCGCACGCACTCACGCACACACATATTAACACAGACAGGACGTGTTGCACATTTGTTCATATGTATCAGTAATCATTACGGAGACGTTTGCATATATTAAGTATTTTTGGCTTCATCCATGCAGTTTAAAAATTTCTCACGTGAATAATTGTCTTACTTGCGTGAATCTTACTAGAGCCTGGCTGCCCTTGTCACAGATACAGACGGAGGCAGACGAGAGAGAAACTTGGACGTGGATGGCCCCCAGGCCCCGTGGCACCGTGGCCACCGGACCACCACTCTGCTCCGACACGTCATATTATGGCCGACGAGTACGTGTACCACACCTACTCCTCTGTCAGGAAGGTGCCCGTCACTGAGGTCTGAAGCTGGCACTGAACTACGGCTAGTATTAGACTGGATGGCACTGACAGCTGTACACTTTCATTCGATATTTACCACTGCTCGATGATGACAGATTGATATTTTAATCTTGCTGTCTCTAGACAATTTATTCTCCTTTGGTCAGACTTTACGACCTGGCGGAATTAGATACAGCCTTCATTTGCCCCTTCACTAGAGAAAGTCGTACCCGAATCTGAATCAATTCGTCTAGAGGTAGCAAGAACAGATTAATAAAATACATCACCTGAGTAAAGGGGATAATTCCTTGGCAGCAACGGGTTTTTTCTGAGCGAAATAAAATCGTCTGGCAGTTGACTGGAAGAAAATGCACACATCTTGATTCTCCACCAAAACGTTAATAGACCGTTTTATTTTTTTTTATTATTATTTTTTTTTTCAAGGCGAAGGAAATCGCTTAATGTTACGTTACGTCGTATACCACAAGGCGATTTCTTTACCGATGTATGGCTGGGTGAATAAAATCAAGGCAAAAAGATGGCACACAAGAAACGAGAAGAAGTCGTGGTATCGGTACGATATGTGGACTCCTTTCCTGTGGTAAATTTCTGTAAACTGAAGAACATCGTCCGTCGTGACAAGAATAGAGGGTCGCACTGCAAGATTTATAACACTAGTTCATTAGAGATTTTTTCTGCACATTGCACCTCATTGTCCTCATTCCTATTATTCATGCAAACTCTGGTGATATTGAAGCGATATACGTATGTAGGTTAATGGTATGGTGTAATATGAGATATAAATTGCTTAGGAAAAGGGGTACGGAATCTCAAAATCCACTAAAAAAGAGACCCATAATGCCGTGTTCTTTATTCCAGGGCAGACTGTTCAATGTCATTTTTTTTACACTTTGGCGCCATTACGCTTCTCTTCAGCATTATTAAATCAAGGGTGGCGGCAGCCGAAATAAAATGCAAAATACGTAACTCACAGCCAAAGGCTGTGGCATCGGGGATTGTTTTTTTTCTTAATTTTACCTCCAGACTACCTGTACACCTTATGGGACATTACTTATGCTGTAAAGCTAATGAATGCAGTCCGTAACAACTTTAGATGCAAAAGTCTCTATTAACCCATTAGCGCCCCGGTGCCCTTTGTAAATGACGGAACTGGGCATTTTCAAAATTTAATAAAGACGGGAACCCCGGGGTAGGGACCTATGAGCTTCGCGACTATGAGCCGATAGGCGGAGGGCAGTACACTTAGTACCCTTCCAGAACAATCCCTCGCACAGGAACGCTGGGCACTAGTGGATTAAGCTAAGGAGTACTCCCTAGGGATAGTAAGAATACAATTTATCATCGGACTGAGGAGACTAAGAACAACCACAGCTTGTATAGCGATGATTATTTTTATCGTTGATCTAATGGTAAACATGTCGTGCATTAAAGTAACTGAAATTTTTGCAGTGTGAATCCCTTGTGTGTCTACTTTAGCCTATCCACTTGCATGACATCTGTTTAACATTCATTACGATACTCCCAGGAGATTTTATTCAACGATTTTATTCAACTCTAGTACTGGAGGAGTTGATTAAGGCTATGTTCAACCCCCCTGTTCAAAAATTCCCCCCTGAGCAAAAAAAAAAAAAAAAAATAAAAAAAAAGGGAGACTTTTTGTCGTATTGAAATGCTTATTAAAATTGCTCCTGTTATTGTCTTTCTGTGTGATTAAAATTGCGAGAAGTTTTTTTTTTTTCATTAATTCAGAACTAGGTGTTCTAATTACTCATAAAATTACATTTATATACAAGTTCACTGTTACCCGATTTACACCATAATTACAACTCTAATTCATCATTGAAGAAAGAGTTACCCTTACTACATTGGCAGCACCTTAACGCTTGCTGTGTCAGAGATTAAAGAGAGATCATGCAAAATTTTGGTTACATTACTGGTTTACCTGTTGTTGGAATGATGCCAGTTTTGATGCATATAATTGTTAAACTAGCTGTGGAGGGAGAAGTTAGTATCTTATTATTCAGTAGGTTTGAAAGAACAACGTTACTACATTCATTACCATAATTTTTCATGAAAGACTGCCTGTCAAAACAGTTTTCATCGTTCATTTTTCGCATTTGATATGTGGATCGCTTACTCGTTCTTATCCATTTTAACTTAGCCTGAAAAAGCAATAACTCGATCATCAATGTTGCCGTGTAACAGGAGAGAGTAGCACCAGATTCTGATGCTAGTCACCAAGAAGTGCTGTGGGAGAGACAACTCATCTATAATACTCCAGCTAAAGTCAGGCAATACTAGGAAAGTGTATGTTAATACTAATATTAACACTCCGGTGGGAAAGACAATTCGAATATATAATATACACTACATCAGGCAACGTCAGACGGTTCTTTGGATTTAAGAGTGAGCCGCCGAAGAGAGAGTTAATACGACCAACATTATCCCTCTTATGACCAGAACATCTCTAGTATTCTATTCCAGTTACTGCCAGACTATTTCATTCAACTGAGAATAAGTCACAGGAGCCTGGGTATGTAAATACAACTCTAGAACTGTATTCCATCTAACGTCAAAGTGTAAATTCCAGCTGGGAGTGAGTGCACAAACCTGAGTGTGTTAATATTTGCACCATTAACCTTCTCACAGTCGGGACTACTCTAGTATTTTATTCCAGCCAAACATCGGACGATTCTGCTTAGGCCTAGATGAGAGCGAGTACTACGAACCTTACAGTTGGCCGAGACAACTTTTGCGTCTTCTCGTACTTCTGTTTTGCACAAGACTATTCTATCCAGCCTAATGGGAGCTGCGGAGTCTGAGAGTGTTAGTACCGTATCTGTCAAATCTCTCGAAGCCGGAACAGCTCTAGCATCCAATATCAGCTAAAGCCAGACGATTTTATACATGTGAGAGTGACTAACAGAAGTCTGTGAGGGTTGAAGAGGTTGATGAGTTGGTGTTGTAAAATAGGATGAACTCTAATACTCTGCCAGTGACCAAGCCATCCCCATCAAGCCCTTCTGCACCCCTCAGGGTTGTGTTCTAAATGGCTATGGGGCTTTCGTAACACCTCCTTCTTAGCGATTTATTTTGCACACCACACCACAGTATGCCCTTGTACGTAATTGATGGAGTCCTTGTCAACATTAAAGCGATATGAAAGAAAATGTTCAGGTGCATCAGGTAAGATAAATCGTTATGGAAAAGGTGCCACGAAACTTACGATGCCACCTAAGATACGGCCCTCAGTACCAAAGGGTCGCTGTCGTAAAAACTCTTAGCCATTTGTTACGGTAAGGGAGCATCCATGGTAGCTAACCCACTCAGCCCAATGACTTCATATTCATTTTTTCATTCCTGCTAACACGAGACGATTTTATTCAGCTAAGAGATTTTTTTGATTATTTTTTTTTTTTATTGAGGAGTTACATGTAGCCTTAGTTAATCCCGTCAGTAATCCAGCGAAGCAAAATGGCAGAATAAATCCCACCGGTGGTACCTTGATTAGAATGAGAAATACCTCGTGGGAGTGAAGAAGTTAAATCCTTTACATTGATGTTTTTTCTGTAATTCAGGCCACCACTTAATGTCTTTAACTCAGGAGAGACTTTCTGAGCTAGAGGGGTTAGATATAGTCTTCCTTAACCCCATAACTATCAGATGTCTTAAGCTGAATAAAATCGTCTGGTAGCGAGAAAAATAATATTTATAAAATCATTAGACCGAAGTGGTTTGATAACGTTATGGATTTTTTTTGTCCCAGTTTCCACTTTAAATTGTTATGAGTGTTTGACAGGTGTACAGCTCAACAACTTGCACTGGAGGGCGTCTTTTCTTTTTTCATTTTTACCTCCGCCAAGGAGGTTATGTTTTTACCCCTGTCTGTTTGTTTGTTTGTTGGTTGGCTGGTTTGTGAGCAAGATTGCACAAAAACTACTGGACGGATTTCCACGAAATTTGATAGAAGAATGGGCCATGGCCAAGAATACACTTCTTTAAATTTTGGTGCGGATCCGGATAAAGGTGTGGATCCAGGATTTTTATTTCACTTTCTTTAACATTGCGAGATAGGGCGTTGGCAGAGGTATTAAAGGGATTAAAGAATCCCCCGAGCTAGACCTTACAGTGAGATCATATAGCCCCGCTAGGTAACAGGAGGGCGCTACCCCTCCCGGCACGGCAGTCCTGGGCGCGGCTCGAACTCGCGACCTCCCGGTCCCGAGCTCGACGCTCTACCTCTGAGCCACCGTGCCTCCGTTGGCAGAGGTATGCGCTCTACTGAGTGCCATTCTAGTTTTTTTTTTATTTGTTTGTTTATTCTTCCTACCTCCTGACAGTTTCATCCAGCCTTAGACCGACTTTTTCAACACTTAATTACCTTTTCACAAGAGGTCTAGTAAAGGCTGAATATAATTGGCTGCAGGAAGCAAGAGTAGCTAGAATAGCACTCAGTAGAGCGCATACCTCCGCCAAGGCCCAACATGCAGCTGGAAAAAGACTACCCCCCTATAAAAACATATTTAAATCCGCTAGATCCGGAATTTTATATGGATCCGCGCCAAACTGTACACATTCGTAGATACCAACATCCTAGATATGCCTGATTTTTTTTTCATCAAGATCCATGCAATATTCACAGAAAAATTTATGAAAATGTCGAAAAACGCCCTATCTCAAAGTGTTAAAGTGAAAAAAAAAATCCGGATCAGCACCTTTATTCGGATCCGCACCAAAATTTAATGGAGTCTATTCTGGGCCAAGGCCCATTCTTCTTCCAAGTTTCACGGAAATTCGTCCGGCAGTTTTTGTGTAATCTTGCTCACAAACCAACCAACCAACCAACAAACAAACGGACAGGGGTGAAAACATAACCTCCTTGGCGGGGGTAAATATTGCACGTCACTATATTGAAGGGGTTAAGATAAAAGCCCAAACATACCGCCTCAGCCCAAGACAGCTTATGGATGCGACCTCTGGTAAATGCTGCCGTGAAGTGACAATAAATATTTTACTCAATATTACCATTACTAGCCATTTTTCGTCATTCTTCTCATTAATCCCCTCAGTCCGGTGACGCTTTATTTATTTTGTTACCTCCAGACGATTTTATTCAGCTCTGGGAAATCTAATGTAGTAAGGGGCTAATGAAGGCTTTATCCAACCCCTGATTGGAATAAAATCATGTGGAGATAGCAAGAATAAATGATAAACCGCATCATCGTAGTGAAGGGCTCGTCTGACGTAACCCTAATGTATATATATATTCCAGTTTGCGTCACCAGTTACGTGTGAGAATAATAAGTGTGGTGAGTGACAATTTTCGACTCCTTAACTATATGATAACATACTTGTTTGCTTTATTCCTGATGTCTCCAGACGATTTGATTAACGTAGGAATAATCTATCGTAATGAGGGGGTTAATGAAGGCAATATCTCAACCCCTCAGTTCCAAAAAGTCTTACCTGAGCTTAATATAATCGTCTAGAGGTAACAAGAATAAATTTAAAAATACGTCATCGTAATGAGGTGATTAAAGGTGAAATACAGTTATTAAAGTTACTGATAGAATACCGTAGTTAACATTCCTCTTATTTCAATTTTGCTTGACGTCTACATTTTGACGTAATGTTGCCTCTCATTCCTACTTATTGCTTGTAAGTTGTAAGAATACAACGACTGGTCCCAGCTAAGTTAAGAGACTGGCCGTCATATTATTAAAATTGAGTAGGCTATTCCACGGTGAAATCGTGTCCGTAATATTTGACGGTCACTTTCGGAACACCTGTAAGGTGACTTGTCTGCATGCCACATTACAAGGTGCAGTCAGCAACGATTCAGGAAGGTTATACATGCTCTGTCGTTATCATATGCTTCGGAAATCATCGCAGAACACTGCGGACACCTTTGCGCTCTCAGTTTTAATAATATGACCCTGGGAGTAGGGCTGCAACCTGGACTGCATCGCAGCAATCTTGTGTTCCTCTCATGTTTCATCATAAAGTGAAGGCTGCCTGAAAAAGTGAATTCAATATTTTATATTCGTAAGCAAATCGTAAATTATGATTTCATTTCTATGCCTTTCTTGCCTGGGCTACTTACATCCGGAACAGGATTCACATACCCACTGACACCTATGCTCTGTTGACTTCAGTTTGGTCTGTAAGTGCAATCTATCTTGAATGTTGATCTGTTACTGTACATCACGGGGTTAGTAGTGAAGGAATGCCATGGAAAATATGAACGTCGGTGATACTGTATTCTGTCACTGAGCTACGGGAAATAAACTGCAAAAGGATGAAAATCTCCCTCAAGTTAAGGTAGACAAATTGTAGTTCCTTTTATTTATTCCCCGCAGCTTCTCTGCATTGCCGGGGACGGTAGTGGCCACTGAGTCATGCAATGTTTTACAGCTTTTCTAATGTCAGGGTAAAACCCATTTGCAGAGAACCTCTCAATCTTGTCATCGCAATAGCCTATCTTTGGTTTTTCAATTTACTGACGCAATATTCATTACCTACTAACTGTTTGCATTTGATGTTATTCAAGTGAAGAATTTCCGAACTGGAAGGGTTAGATACAGTCATCATTTACCCGTGCAGTGCAAGAGATCTTCCCTATTATTAACGAAATCATTTAGTAGTAGCACTGATGAAATTAAAACTTCATCGGATTGAAAAAGTTGGAGATCCCGTCTTTGCTGTTTGCCCAGACGATTTTTATTCAGCTGAAGGAGACTCCCAGTACCGAAGAGTAAGTCCTTTCCACCCGAGGGCGTCTTTTGCAGTTCATTTTAGTTACCCTTTCACGAATATAATAAGGCAAAAACAATCATCAGGGTAAACTGGTTAGAACTCTCAATTTTTTAAAACCTTACTCTGACGACTTGTTCTTCTATTCTTGATACATGTAGACGATTTTATTCAATTCGAGATGCTATTCATTAGCGAAGATGTTACTGAAGACCGTATCCAACCCCTGAAGACTGAAAAGTACATTTCTGCTAAAAAAAAAAAAAAAACAAAGAACAAACTTTAAAGTATGTCATCGGTTTGAGTTTATTAATCTTTTTACCGGATGACACCATTTACACTTAATTCTGTCCACCCAAGAACGATTCTACTGAGTTTAGAAGAGACTCCCTCGGACTGAAGGAAGTTGCGAAATATTAGTTTCTCATTACTCCCTAAATTATTGCCTATGAACAGTGAGTGGAATGGTATCGCTGTCACTCAGTACGTTCTGTCTGCTTGAACTTGGATTATTCTCTCTCTCCAACTTTGATGCTGAGCTACAGCAACAGATTAACAGGAATAATGTGGTGTTAGTCGCAAAAAATGTTTGGCAAACAGTGCGGAGCCGAGTACTGTCTTATTTTGCCATTGCTAACTATGAGAAATAAGCTGCAAAAGGACGAAAATTTCTGCCAGGTTAAGCTGGACGAAGCATGGTACTACGGTACAGGATGAGGAGGTAAAGAAAAATGCAGGTGTAATACTGATGATTTTATTCTGAACGTTTTCAATGATACCAGTATTTTTCTTTACCAAGCCTGAAAAATGTTGCGTTCATGATTTCAGTTATCATCATCACTGTCTGTACTGAAGTGTGTCATCGCACCACTAACTGGTAAGACAAATGATCAACATCAGTAGTAGTTGGGACCCATGATACAGTATATTATCTAACCAGATGATGTTCAGGTTTAAGGATGGAAAGCAACATGTGACTGCTGACACTGTTGTTAATATGAAAATGTTACCACCTGTGTCATGACCTACAAACGAGGGTAACGTTTCCAATTTCACTCTTTTCATATGCCTTGTCATTATGTAATTTTTTTCATTCTGGACTAAATTGGAATCTTTGCTGCAGTGGGATGAACGCTAACCTTACCAGTGCAATATATACTTAATATATAACGACATTTGTTTACCATGGAAATGATGCTTTAGTGTTAAAGATAGTTTCCTGTCGTTGATATTAACTTAGAAGTGGTTAGGCAAGGTTAGGTTAATTTAATATCTGTGCTGTGCAGTCTCTGGTCTGTTTCAGGTGACCAGCGCCTCAGTGTGCTGTGTCAGGGCCTGTTCACACCAAGGTCTTAATCGGACGTATATGTACTGACGACAATTTGTTGGATCGTGTAATTCGGCCCCTTACTGGCGAAGCCGTTTCTCCTGTCAGCTGTAATGTAGGTGACAAAACCGGAATGCCTGGAATGTAAACCACTGAAAATGTATGTTCTTTGTCCAGTTCATACCCCAGTCTACACGGTCCTATAACTTGCATCAAAATATGGGTCTTATTTTAGGTGTCATAGGAGGCTTGGTTGCACTTCGTCTTTGCGATTGATGTTGTCTGATTCTTAATATTCATTCCTACGTTATTCATTTTACTTTTTATCGACTTAATTTTTATCGCTGTCGCAAAAGAGCATACTACGATGCAAAAAGTAACATAACTTGATGAGGAAAAGATGCTACGAAATCTCCTATGCCAGCTAGACTTTGACCCTATGTCCGATTCCGACCTGCGTGTGGCGAGGGCGTTAGTCTGGTGGCCGGTCAGCTACATGCTTCCAGCGGTTCCTCACTTATTCTCTTCTACGCACTTGAGGCACATCGCCTTACTGCATTCTTTAATATTTTGTATTTTTGTAATGAAATATTGTAAATAAAAGTATCGTAAAAGTGACCTGGGTTTTCATTAGCCATGAACATATGTTCAGTCGATGTTTCTGTTTCTGTGGCGAATCACTATATTTGTTTTGTTTTTAGCTGACGCTTGCACATTGTCTCATATAATGACAGTGGTGCACTTGCTTCTCATTTAGTGTTGAATTACATGTCAGGTGAGCCTTATATTTTTGCATAGCTTGAAAAAGGGCAGAAAATACATGATGTTTCGGAAGAGGGAGGCTTTAGAATTTCAGGAATTATTGTCATAACTATCGGGTTTAAGTATTCATTTGTACAGCTACTACATTTTCAAAGATTTGCCAGGCACACATATCTTACTCATATCTAAAACATATTCCACAGTATTTTTACATGAACTCCACGGAACTCGGCCTTTTACTTGAAGCGTGGTATATGGGTGTTCTTTGCAATTTCAGTGCATATTCAGTATCTGAAGAATCTTCTTCAGTTCTGTATGTTTAATGAACATAACTGTCATTTTAACTGCATGTTCGCTCAAAATGTAAAGTTCAAACCTTAGCTGAAACATAACGTATCATTTTTAGGTCTGTTGATGCAGTGAGACACT
>JAGKTI010004529.1:21032-38732 GCA_018397915.1 Birgus latro
GAGGGAGGGAGGGAGAGGGAGGGAGAGAGAGAGTTTGCATACACACACACACACACACACACACAGTTACCATAACCTTCCACCACCACCACCGCACTTTCTTGCTCCGATCAAGTGAGAGAGTCCACGGGGAATCCTGTCCACACCAGAAATTCCAGCCATACCACGCCACCCTGGCACGTCACATAAACCATCTCCTGTTCACACGATATACCCTCCTCAGGAAGATGTCCTCGTTAATATTTACGTTCTACCGCACCGCATGTTCTTGCTTTTGTTATTTTCTATGTTGTCTGATCGATAAGTAGCAGAATACAACTAGTATTTCTAACACTGCATGTTTCACTCCTACTGAAACATCATGATCATCATAATGAAATCTTTTTCTACGTATGGAAAAGTGTACTTAATGGAAAAAGGAGGATGAGGTTTCAAAAAAAAAAAAAAAAAGGATGGCTCAGCCGTGCCCAGGTGGTGGCATGTGAGTGATTGCTGGAGTGCAGTAAGACAACCTCTTGGCCGCAGTACACAATGGCGCCATATCTTGACAGCATTTTGGAGGATTGATGTGTAGTCTATGGCTAGGACTGACAGGTGTAAATAAAAATCACACCCGCTGTTCTAACCAACTAATTGTCCGTGTCATTCCCATCATCTAATCCTTCATTTTTCCTCAGTCTTTTATATGCAATGTGTCTAAGCATTTCGAAATGAATGGAACTTGACTTTGGCTCTTTTTGTGTTTTGAGGGAACATTTATTGTGGCTTCTAGCCTTTGGTTAATTTTTCTTTGCAATAAAAGAAAAAAAAAGATACTTAGAGGCCACTGGCTAGGCTACTTCAGGCAATTAAAGGTTGAATGACCTTTCTGTCTTCGCTGAGTGGCATTATGGGAACGATAAACCTCAACCAGCTCTCAGACACACATCCATTTTGATGCAAGATTGCCTCTTAACATAGTAAATGGTTTCCTTGGCAATAGGAAACTATTTGGCTTGTCACTCAGTGTAAAATGACCTGAAGATAGAACTACATCAAGTGAGTGGAAGGCAGGTTCCACCACCCCATCCTACCACACCATCCTTGTAATTCCAACAAATATAATTTCTAAACACAATCCAATCTGTTTTAAGACATCACAGTGTATGGTGTTTCCAGTTATATTATGTGTAATAAAATAAATAAAAAATTTCAACCTTGTCATTACTGTCGCTTACCAGTATTTCATTCTTAGCTTTACGTATATTCTCTCTGTCAGAGTCCTTATGGAGAGCTTATCATTAGGGTCCATGATAGATAACATAATAACTCCTTGTATCTTGGCCGGCGATAAGACTTCCTCACGGGCAGTATCTACAAAGGACCCAAACTCATTTACAGGACAAACAAATCATAACAGCTGTTATGGCCGATGGATTTGTTTTTCGTATCTTGCCACCGTAAATTTCACCTTGATCTGATTGTCAAGTGTCTGGCAGCTTTATGAGTGAAGGCAAATGTAACTTTACATATAAACTGTCCTATAAAATGCTTAAACTTCCTCTCTTTCAATTCGATGACGTATTTTCTTTTATTTTTGTATGCATGTAAGTTACCCTTTACCTCATTTCTTAGGTGAGAAAGAAGGTCGGGATAATGATGATGATGATGAAGATGATAGCTCTACTGTACTCCTTCAGACCATGCTTTATGAGTCCTGAAGGGCAACTGATCCGTGGTGTTTTTTCTGCCACTGTGCGTGTTTTTTGAGGTAAGGACAAACCAGTAGCTGTGAAGGAGTTAATGAGAGGTGAATGTAAGTCCTCCCGCTTGAATACTGTGCAAACTGGATAAAATCGTCTGATGGTGGCAAGGATAAGTAATAAAAAAAAGATACGCCCAATTCAAAATGGATGAGAAAATTTATAAGTAGTTCTAAGGAGTTAGTAAGGGTTGTACGTAAGTCCTCCTGATCAAAATGGCTACAGAGTGAATAAAATAATCTGGCGGCAGCAAGGAAAAAAAACACGATTCACCATATTTGAGGAGGATGAGCAAGTTTATAAAAAGAACCCCTGGCTGCCCGACTCAGAGCACAGCAAACTCCGCGCTCGTGCCCCCCACTGCTTTATGGAGGTTCAGGTGTGCTGCTCCCGCCCTCTAATTTGGCAGGTAATGATGACTGAGGTCTTGAGCCGCGATGGGGAAGCAGGAATAGAGGCTCGTTAGGTTAGGGCTCAGGGCGGGGAGCGGGAGGCATAGATTAGAGCCAAAGGGGGGCTATTTACTAGGGACTAGCTGGGGAACGGGTGCGGGTTGCTGAAGGACTGGGGCGGTGGATTAGATGAGACCGAAATGGCGGCAATTTGCTAGGGAAGCGAGGCTATTTACTAGGGCTAGCTGGGAATACAGGGCAATAGTATAGGGAATGAGGCTATCTACTGGGGGGTGGGTAGCTGGGAAATGGAAGCTGTTTACTAAGGAAATAAAGGCTATTTCCAAAAAGAAGGTAGCTCTTTACTGAGGAAATAGACTATTTGCTAGGGGTCAGATGAAGAAAGGGCTATTTACTAGGGGGGTAGCTGGGGAAAGGTGGCTATTAACTGAGGATATGGCGTTTTTAAATAAGGGGTAGATTAGATCGAAAGGAGGGAATTTACTAGGGGTTTAGGGGTTTAGTGGTGAGAGGGTATGTATGTATGATATGATTTTATGAACAATGGCGACCTTCATGCATACGCCTGATATGGATGGGCAGAGCTCTACTCGTACTGTACATTTTCAAGACCTGTTTTAGCTGGTCCTGAAGAAAAACTCATCCATAGAGCCGAGGAGCACCAGTTTCTGTTGATGGAGAGGTGATCCCTTCTCCTTCCAAGGCCTCACGCATTGGTATAGATGTGGAAAGAGTTTGGAAAACAGAGTGAGAATTGCACGTGAAAATTTGTGTTGTAGTGGCTGTGTTAGTAAGAAAGTCTATATGTCATCAGAGAGCGGTATGGGGTGGCAGGGGAGGGCGGGGGTTTAAGCCAATTTCAAAGCGGAATAAGTGAAAGGAGAGGGAAGGTGTGCGTGAAGGGAAGCAAGTGTGGAGTACCCTGTGCACGCGAAGTGTGAGTTATGGTGCTCTGTATATTTAGCGGAAAGTGAGTGGAGCAAGCAGTTGACCCACCACACACGGTTTGTATTTATCAAGGATCTTAATCAATTAGCAGGATAAACAATTCTACCTAGCGGCTTACTGTTGTCAGAATTCGCTTTGTTTTTCATGGAGTATATAGTGCATCAATAAAGACAATAATAGGAGCAGATGCCTAGGCCTGATGGAGTTAGGATTCTATGGGCTTGAATGGAGAGTAGATGAGTTTCAGGCCCTTTTCACTGGGCATGCTACTGATAGTTCTCCCTCTATCGTGCTTTCTATTTTTTTTCCTTTCTTGTTCCTACCCAGTCCCATCCATTGGTGGGCGAAAGAGATGATGATGATGATGATGATAATGATTGGTGTGGCGATTTCCAGGTATTTACCATAGTCTGGCTGTGAAGTGTTTAGTAGCTGTATAAGTGAAAGTAAAAGAACACACAAACAATCTCATTCCCAATTTTACCTCGAGAAAGTTCATGAATATGGGGAGTGAAGCACGCGATGGGGAAATAGCGTGTTCACATTAACTCCATCTACAAAGCGGTGCGTCAATAAATTGCTGAGTTATTTATGAATATGAGATTCTCGTAGAAGATGGTGCAATATGTATATAGTCGTGTGAGTGATTAATGGCTGGCCGCGGGTGTTGAAGCGGCTATATTGCCTTTAACGTGTAGCTTACCAATACACTGGGTTTCCCTCATGCTTTGGGTGGCCACTTGATTGATTAGAACCTGCATATCGTGAGTTCTTTTGAGGTTTTGATGTATTGTGCTTGTACTGCCATGATGGTTAGGAAAATAAACCGTGATTTAAACTAGCGACGATCTTTATCACCATTATCATCATGGCCTCTCCCTTGCAAGGCTGGGGTGAGGTAGGCTCCAGAAAGCAAGGAAAGAGAACACCTTATTGAGGAAGAACTATCACCAGCCAAACATTCACTCAACATTCAAGTCCCTGAAATCTTCGTTGTACCTCACTGGCCTAACCTTCTGCACATTTTGGGAGCATTTATCATTCTTGGTCTGCATCACATAACCTGTCATCTAAATATTAGTAAAATTATCTATTATCCTAAAACATAAACTGAATCAGACCACAAAAGCCGACGCTCATAATCCTTATTTGACCATTTCCATTTGATGACATTAAAATCTTTGCCCTTATCAACACTACATGATGACATTTAGATTAGGGAAGACGTTTCGAAATGGAGGAGTTTGGATGTTCCCGTTATTAAGCGTCATTACTATTTTTCCCATGAACAAAATCACCCAGTGATTGCAAAGATATACTACCAAAAAAACATAATCTGCATAATAAAGGAGTTAGCCACCCCAATCCACTGACGTCTTTTCCCTGTAACCAGGTCACTACCAAACAACTCTACTCAGATATAGGGAGTGCTATAGCAGTAAAGGTATAAATGAAGGCTATATATCCCCACTCACGTGCGAGACATCTCTACTAAATGCAATAAAATTGTCTGGAGATGGCAAAAATATGATGCAAAAATACATTATCTTAGGAAAGAAGTTAAAGTGCATTGCTCTGGTCACCTCATTCTCACGTGCAGACCTCCATAACTCACCAATCCTCCATTACACAAGCCATTTACTTTAATGAGTTAGGGTGAGGAAGGGTCAGTAGCTTTAATTAATTGTCCCCCTAAATCATTAAGCGAAAAGAGCCACCGTAAGCAACACTTTTTATCAGAACGGGAAAGATATACCACGATTTTCCAGCAGAATTTTTTGTTTAGTAATGTGAAAACGCGGGGAGGTCCGGGAAGTTGAGGGCGACTTTGATGGATGAGGTGGATAAGCGGGAGTGAAGCGTCGGCCGAGAGAGAGAGAAACAGGAGAAAATATTGTCCGTGCCCAGAGAGGAAAAAGGTGGAGTGCAGAAACTGTGTGTTGGGGCCGAGGCACGTCAGCTACAGCCACAACCATAGCTACAGTTACAGGCACAGCCGCCACTGCGATGCACTGCCACCACAACTACCACCATAACCGCAGCTATAACCACAACCACAATTGTAGTTATTGACAGCGCTATCACTACGACTTACTGCCATCACAACCGCAACCACAGCCACATCCACAATCACAAGCACAGCTACCACTACAACTTACTGCCACCACAACCGCAACAACAGTCACAGCAGCCATAACAACCGCTATGACTCATTGTCAGTACCATCACTACAACAACGACAACCACAGCCACGGCAGCCATTATCACTCGCTGCCAGTATAGTCAGCCAAAAAAGTCGTGTCTTCGTTCCGAACCCCGTAAACATTCAAAAAGATAAGTCGAAGCAGCAGGGATACCTTCACAAGTCTGGCAACTGAGTCAGACCAAACGGTGGCGGGGGTGAGTGGTTTTGGGATGGAGGTGGGGTAGTGGAGAATGTGTGTGCTGTAGTTATTGTTGGCAGCGTAGTCTAGCAATACACCGCCGAGTAAAGGTGCTAATGTGATATTATACCTGATTTAATATATGTAGTACCGCATGCCTCTGTGCCACACCACATATGGTATGTATTATATTCCGTCTGTTCAGAAGGTAAACAGACAGTAAAAACACAGCTGTCTGTCCTTTACTCCGATGTTATGTGGCTAGTTGATATCCGCCTCAGGGGGTGTGGCAGGAAGGTGGAGAGGGTGAGGGGTAGCACCTCGTCATTTCTACTACCTCTTGTTTGGCTACACATTCTAGGCATTATTTCAGTTTGACGATACATTCAACTATTTACAGGTATTAAATCAGGTGTAATATCACATTTAGCACCTTTACTCGGCGGTGTATTGCTAGACTACACTGCCAAAAATAATTACAGCACACACATCCTCCACTATCCTACCTCCACCCTCAAACCACTCACCCCCCCTTTTTTTTTGTGATATATATCCCAGGAGAAGGTGGGACACGGACATACTAAGAGCCCGTCAGAGATGCATTTGGCTCATCCGGGCTGTAACTTACGAGGGGGAGGGTAATCCCTAACTGTGGTGAGGAGTAGGTTAAAAGGTGCATTGGTAACAATGCCCGCAGCATCGGTTAAGTCATCTCCTGACTGAGCAAAGCCCGTGCCAGGGTGTGACCTGGGTGGAGTAGTGGCCGGACAATGGAGGAGGTAATGGAGGAGTGGCTCCTCAGATCTGGTCAGACAATGGGGACACGTGTCCGGCTCCACAGCAGAAATTTGCTTGTAACAAAAGAACCCCAAGCGCAAGCATCGGAGTCACACCACGAGATAGTTAGGCAGGCCTGGGGAGGTCAGAAGCGGGGCATAAGACTTGGCATTGGCATACCACGCAGCAGAGCATGAACCCTCGGACAGTCTGCCGATGATGCTAAACCAAGTGGTGATGGGGCGTGAGACGCCGGGCCGGAGCGGAAACGTGACCTCCGGGAGGAGCAAGCGGAGCTTGCCACAGCATCAGCAAGCTTATTACTGGCTATTTCCACATGACCTGGGAGCCAGAGGAGGGTGATGGTGACACCTTTGTCAGAGAGAAGGGAGGCAACTTGGAAGATTGAAGTGAGCAGAAAGACATTATCAACCAGAGAAAAAGAGTGGAGTCTCTGGAGCAATGATAGGGAATCAGTGTGGAGGATTACATGCCCATGAGAATGGATATAGGCATGGTGCAATGCCACAAGAATGGCCACGAGTTCTGCCTGAAATGCAGAGACTTCCTGGGAGAGTCACCAGGACTCTGTATAATGACCACAGACAAAAGCCAACCCAGCAGAGGCATCAGGACAGACATAACCGTCCGTGAAATAAGTGCCCGATTCGGGAAAGGCAAAGTAGCCATCCTACGAAGGCCCTTCTGACGTAGCATGGCTGGAATGGAGGAGCGTGGCTTGGCCTCCGAGGGGCAGAGGATTGTGAAAGAAGGAGGGTCCCACGGTGGTGGGGCAGCAAACCCAGGACAGGGTAGGTCTGGATCCCGGTAGATGGCAGGGGCAGCAACCAGACCGTGAATAACAGCAGCAGTTGTGTGGGCCCAATCATACTGAGGTAGAGGGGCGGGAGGCCCGCACAATAGCCATTTGAGCACCGCTGACACCAGCAGTTGCGGGCGACATCGCACCAGCTGGAGAGTGATAACTGTTGCCCTTAACTCAATGCGATGTACCTGGGATGGCAAACCACTCTCCATATATAAATTAACAAGCCAGGTCCATCAAGGAGTGCCCAACATGATGCAGAGTGCATCATTCTGTAGTACCTCCAGAGAACGAATAATTGGTGGGGCAAGGCCAGTTAGGCAGATGGCACTGTAGTCCACCATGGACCTAGTGTTGTGAATGTAAAAAGTCTGGAGGACCCTGTAGGATGCCCCCAAACTTCTGCTCAAATGACACCTTGGACCAGCTATGCGTGTTGAAGCACATTCCTGCAGGTACTTCACATGTCTCGCAAAGGTGAGCCCACTGTCGAACCAGATTCCCAAATAGTGGTGGAGAGTGATGAAGGTGAGCTGGTGCCCACCAAGAGTCAATGGGAAGTCTAGGGGACTGAGGCCGAAGGGGAGACACTTAAGTTGATTTTGAGGCCCAACTCACTGCACCTGTCATGAAGCTTGGAAAGAGCTGAGTGGGCCCGAGTGAAGTAGTCTTGTCTTGTAAAGACGAGGGCCAGATCGTCTTAAGCGAGTCACTCCTGGGCCGTAGTCAACATTTAATAGCCCCTCCACGAGAATGCTGAAAAGTAGTGGGCTCAAGACACTCCCCTGGGGGATGCCACTGTTGTGCCGATAGAAAGGGGAGAGATGTCCCTGAAAGCGGACCCCTGCGATGCACTCTTCAAAGAAATCCCTAACCCATGACAACAATCTGCCGCCCACTCCCTTGGCCGCAAGAGCAGCCAGAATAACAACAGGGCTGGCCAGTTCAAAGGCTTTTTCGAGGTCGAGGAAGACATCCATACCCCTTCCCCCTCTGAGCTCCCTGAGGAAGGATGCTAGGCAGTGCATAGCACTCCTGCCAGGAAGGTAGGCAAAAATCCTCGGGTGCAGGGGTCCCAGACGCCAAGCAAGGCGAGCTCACACAACCCTCTATGCCATCTTAGCAACACAGCTAAGAAGGGAGATCGGGCGCATGGCAGTGGGATCGCAATGTTTAGGAATCGGTTGGATGGTAGCTGTCTTCCACGACCTCGGCAGACGACCCTCGGACCATGAGAGGTTGAGCAGATTATGCAGCCACTCACTACCACAATCTCCCACATGGGAGAGCACTGAGTAGGGGAGCCTATTGAGCCCAGGCACAGTGTCGCTCCCGCGGAGCAGTGCTTTGTGGAGTTCCCCGCTGGTGCTGGAACAATCAGTGGGGTCAGGCCTGTCACAGGCAGCCTGGATTAAAGCAATATGAGAGGCAGACAGTTGCATCTGTAGGGCTCAGGCGGATGGCGTGAGATTGTGGGGGCGGAACGGTCTGCAAAATGCTGCGCAAGACGGCTGGCCTCAGCGTCAGGGTCAGGATGAGAAGGCAGACGAGGAGGACGTGGATCAGCAATGGACCGGATTCTCCTCCACATCTTGTGGAGAGTGGAGTGAGAATCCGGGGTACAACACCATTCGTTCCATGCCTCCTTCTTGAGGCGATGCTTGTCAGACATAACATGGTGAGTAACTGCGACCAGATACCGACGGTGCGGGGATGTTCGGTGCCACCGATACTGTCTACGCACCACATTCAGCAGGTGATTCAGTTCCTTGACCCTGTCACAATAATCCAGCCATCTCTGTAGCACTTCGTGGACCGTTGTCGCAGCGGTATAGTGAGTGAGGCCGCCTGGATGAAAGCACGGGCTACCTGGTCCGCTCAGCTCTCAAGGTCCGGGGCAGGAGGAGATGCCTCAAAGGCTGCTGCCAAAGCGTGGCTGAAAGCAGCCCAGTCAGGCCTGCAGATATCCCATCACGGCAGAGGGAGTGGGGGAGGTGGAAATGGAGCCATGGGCAGAGTGATCTGCACTGCAAAGTGATCG
Source organism: Birgus latro (assembly GCA_018397915.1). NCBI lineage: Eukaryota > Metazoa > Arthropoda > Malacostraca > Decapoda > Coenobitidae > Birgus > Birgus latro. The sequence goes on from JAGKTI010004529.1 coordinate 30,164, forward strand.
CTTGCTAGATGGGGGTGGAGTGACCACGTTGCAGAGCCTGCAAGGGAGGAGGAGGCAAAAGACAAGTCAAGGCAACCCCCAGCAACATGTTTGGCTCTGGCAGTGTCATTTAAACGGGAGACACCTCCCATCTCCTCCAGAACTATGGAGATGTGCCACCCTGCTTCACTGGACGGAAGGGGCGAGGAGAGAAGGGCGTGGTGGGCATTGAAGTTGCCCCTGATGTACGCAGAACCCATGGTAGCCTGGGAGAACAGGTCTCTCACCTCCATGGTGACGACGTTGCCGGGTGAAGGACCACGCCTTGTACCTCCACATCAGGCCCACATAAGGGAGGAGGGTCGCAATCTGTGGACGCAATGTTGTTCCGAATCAGGACGGCACAACCCCTCGTAACACCACGCACGTATGGAAGGAGATCAATGGTGCAAGCCGGGAGATGAAAAGCTACCCGCTCCGGCAGTAGGGTCTCCAGCAGCAGGAAAACATGAGGCCGGTCACACATTGCTGCCTCCAGCAAGAGCGGGAGCTTACTCCTGGCCCCTAAGCAGTCCCACTGGAGGATGCAGAGATGGGAAGAGGCATCTTGCAGACAAGTGGATCCGTCTGTGAGGCATCCTCCACTGCAGCCTGGATCACTGGCGCTGGTGGTCAGGGCTCTGTGGAGGGCACCGGAGGATGTGGCGCCTGGGCAGCTGGTGGAGGAGCAGAGGGAGGCTGAGTTATGGCTGGCTGCTCCCGTTGAGGCTGCCTGCGGGGATGAGGAGAAGCAGGAAAATGGAGCTGCAAAAGCCTCGTCCAGAATGAAACTGACCGCAGCCACAGCCAGGTCTGTGTTCAACAGCAGCCCCGTCATGTGTGCAGTCATTTGAACGACTGTCACAGCTATCTGTGTCCCCAGGGACCTAATCTCCTCCATCGAGATGGAGGTGTCCGTACCGCTGACAGTGGTAGCACCTCAGTGGCTCTGGCGTGAAGGGGTGGAGGTAAAAAGGACCCCAATTCCCCAAGTCTAGCTGTGGCATTAGAGGGCCTTCATGGTTACACTCACCTGCTGGGGCTCCTCCCATGTGCGGCGGTTTTGATACCACATTGCCTCTTCCACCAGGCTGTGCTGGAGGAGGGCATGTGCTGGGGATATCCCATAACTGTCGCCTTTATGAGCTAGCCACCCTGAGTCAGCTCTGAGACGCACTGGTGACCCCTCGTCTTCCGCCTCTGCTTTCAACCACAGGTACACTTCCTCAGTGGCAGGGATCAGCATGCAGCTCTCGCTGCTGCCGAAGTGGTTCAAAACAGCAAGCCCTGGCAGGTGACGCTCCAGGGCAGTGACCGCGTCGTAGCTGGTGCCATAGCCCAACTGAACTGGAAAGCGAAATGCGGGGAAAGAGGAGCGGGGTGGTGGAGGGGACACAATAAACACCGCAGGGCGCCAGGCAGGTGGTGGCCCCCATGGAGCCGCTGAGTGTGTTGCAAGGTTCGAGCAGTTTCCCTGTGTCACGCGCCATGGTTTTCATGACAGTGACCCATTCATCGTCCTCCGGAAAGGCAGCAAGAGAAGCAGTGGCAATGGCCTTGGCAGGAGGAGCAGTGGCCGGGGGAGCCACGGTGGTGCAAACGCCCAGAGACTCATCAGACTGAGCTGAGGTGTGTGTGATGACCCAGAGGGAGCAGAGGCAGAGTTGCATGGCTGCGTGTGCTTTGCGGCAGGACCGCACGCAGCGTGAGAGGAAGCTGGGTAGGCAGAGTTGATGGTAAGAGCAGGGGAGGCATTAGGTACCTCCTCCATTGCCTCATGGTGTCAGGCAACCTTTGCTGAGTGCACCAAGGAGTGAGTTGAGGCCACAGAGCTGCGACAAGCCCCAGCCCCAGCGGAACAAGAAGCAGGGTGAACACTAGGGGAATCCCCAGGCATTGACGAGTGGGAGCTGCCAGAGGAGAGCTGCCGCTCCAGCTTTGGACCCGCGACTGGTTTAGGTGGGGAGGGCCTCGATGTAGGGGGAGTGGGGGCAGGCAGGCCCAAGGGGCCTAGGGATGCTGGAACCCTTTATCTCCGCAACAGACACAAACATAGACAGCACACACAGACAACACACACCCAGACACCCAGACGTGCACAGCAAAAGAATAAACCAAATAAGTGGCCTAAATCCCTAAAATGACAGGCAACCTATGCTCCCCGCCCTCTAAAGGGCGACGTAGGAGGCCCCACCATTGCCCCTTTCGGGTCTTCCCTACTCTATCAGAGCCGCCCTCACTGCCTCCTTTAACCAGGCCCTTATGGCCCCCCCTCATGGAAGTGCCCTAATGGCACCCCTTTAGGGTTCGGGGTCGTACGACAATGAGGGGCACTAACGGCAGGCAAAAAAAAAAAACACACCCACACTCACACCCACACTCACACACAGTCAGAGTGTCTGTCAGGCCGAGACAGAGTTCCAGCAAAAGTGGGTAAACAACAAGAAATCCTTCTAAGCACCGGAGACTAAGTCCCCAAACAGCAAAAAACATGCTAAACGCCAGAAATTCTTCCTCAGTAAATGAGACAGATTCCAAAGAAAGAGACAGACTGGCCAGAGGTCTTCACTCCACGAGAGCTAGGCATGGAATGCACTCATCCCCATCCCCAATACAACTTGGCGTGACACAGTTGCCAGAACTGTGAAGCTGTCCCTGCTGCTTCGCCATATCTGTTCGAATATTTCCGGGGTTCGGAACGAAGACACGACTTTTTTGGCTAACTATACCATCACAACTACAACCACATTCGCAGTCACGGCTTCTGCAGTGATTCCTGGTACTATCAGCACAACCACAACCACAAGCAACGTTATTGTTGTCCAAGCTGACGGACTGAATTAGAAGCCATCTTCAGTGAAACCAAGCTGCTTCGTTTTGTCGGCCAAGGTGATACGAAGCTGGCCAAGGAGTTTGCCGTCGAAACCAAGACCGTCTTCGTATCTCACCCAAGCGTGGTCGGGAGCAGGCTTGGTGCAGCTTGGGGAGAATGAAAATGACTATCAATGACAGTGATAAATATCATGAAATTAGCACGATATGCATAAAATTAGGGTGCAGGTGACTATTATTAACGACCTATATAGAGCCAGTTCAGCACAAATAGGGGCTACGTGTAAATTGCATATTCGTCAGATGATTTGCGGCGAACCACTCTGTTTACATTGCGATTGGCAAGTGTAATTTTTCGGTTCTGCGTATCCTGGACCGTTTTTGCGGACAAAAACCAACGCCCCAAGACGCGCTTCGAATCCCAACATCCAGCCTGGACAACAAAAACGCGGCTGTACCCACACCTCCACCCATATGGACTCATGATATTACCAACAAAACCACAACCATACACACAGGCCCACCCAGAATGACTGATGATATTATCAACAAAATCACAACCATACCCACGACCACACCCACATTGACTCATGCTATTATCAACAATACCACAACCATACCCACAGCCACACCCACAATGACTCATGATCTTATCAACAAAACCACAACCATAACCACAGCCCCACCCACAATGACTCACGATACTATCAACAAAACCACAACCATACCCACAGCCATACCCACTGCTACAGCTTGCACAGTGACTCATGATACTATCCACATAACCACAAGCATATCCACAGCCACAACCATCATTATCGCCACCACTTTTAGCACTATCATTCTAATCACTCTCAGCACGACACCATTATGACTACCATGACTGTTATTATCACCGTTAGTATCACCATTACTGTCAGCACTACCACCATCACCAGCACCATTACGATTACTACCACAACAGATACCACCGTTACTATCACCACCATCCCCTAAAATATTATCAACGCTACCGTCACTAGTAATACCATTACTATCACCACTAGTATCATTACCATCACCATCATCACCATTCAAGTCACAAGTACTATCCTCACCATCACCACTGACATTAAATTGCTGTTGCCAGTATCATCACTAGTAACATCATTATCACGACCACCACCACAAGCATTACCATTACAGTCTCCACAATCACCACCATCAATACCACCATCATCACTAGTTTCGTCATCACACAAATACTAACACTACCACAATTATCATCTCCATTTTATCCCAACCCCAATACCACTACGACTAACGCCGCTACTACCATTATTAGTACTGTTATCACCACCACCAACACCACAACTGCCATCATCTCTGCCACAATCACCACCGCAATCAATACCGCAGTCATGATCACCATTATTGCTGTAACTACTACTCTCACCATCTTCTCACCTCATCATTACTGTTCTCACTGTCACATCGATTAACAACATCATCACCACAATCACCGCTGCTAAATCCACTATCATCACTAAGTAACACCATAATCACTGTCATCGTCACTACTGTCACTATAAGCACCATCACCACCACTCGTACCCACTACCATCACCACCACAGCTTACACCATTACCACTGCCTCCACCACCTCCCCTGCCACCATCACCACTACTGTCATCACCTCCACTCCTTCCATCACGTTCACCACCATCAGCATCACTATCACTACCACCATCATCACCACCATAACCTCAACAACCATCACCACCACAACAACCATCACCACTGCCATTATTACCACCATTTCTACCACTTCTACGACCACTCCAACACCACCACAGTTACCCTCACCACCACTGACACATCATTAACACAATTACCATCTCCACCATTAGCATTACCCTCTCCATCACTGCTACCGCCATCAGTATCACCATTCCAACCCCATTACCACCACAACCGCCATCACCAGCATAACCAGTATCATCATCCCTACCATTGCAGTCACCACCATTACCACTATACCACCACCGCTACCTTGTCACCACCTCTACGGCCACCATCACCTTCGCCAACACTGCCACTCAATCGCCACCGCAACTATCACCACCACTACTGTCACCGTCTCTATCTGCCAGTGGTACCACCATCATCACCACCACCACCACCATCTCTTACCCATTACAACAAACGTCACGACTCACGACTGCTACCATCACCGCTACCAGTATTACCAGCTCCATCCTTCGCTGCAACCATCATTACCACTATCACAACCATCCCAACAACATTACTAGTACAGCCATCAACCACCACCACCACCACCACCACCACCACCACCACCACCACAGTCTCTAAGTTCCAACCGTTACCACCGTCACCACCACTATCACCCCCATCACCACCGCTTCCACACCCTCAGCCTCACCGCCAACACTGTCTATACCATTTTTCAGCCTCAGTCGACGTTTTTCTGGTTAGTTTTGCTGTTTCGCAGATGAAGTGAATTCGTTCCATTTGAAAGCGGCTGTTCTTGAACCGAATGGAAAGCTGATATGCAGTGAGAAGAGACTACTCGATACTGTATAACAAAAGCTGTCCTCTACTGCAGCATAAAACACGCCTTGCTGATCTTCCGCATGACCAATCAACGTATCATGAAAACAACGCAACTAACACCGTTTCACTAGTCCTCAATAAGCCCTACTAAGTATTCAATATAGACGGTGGATATTACTGCCGAAATGGTTACATGTTATGCTGTCCTTATCTCATCCTAGTAGTTCAGTTACTCTTCTAGGAGCTGCCTAGCACGGGCCAACCGGCCTACTGCAGTTATCCTCTCTTCTTATGTTCTTAAAGAGTCTAGGACATAGGAAGACTGAAGGTCCTTAGAGAACAAACAGTTAAGTCTATGCCTGAGGTAGGATACAAATTAAAATAAAAAACACACAAAAATTCGCTTGTATAGGTAGTGTATTATCCCTCTCACACTCCATGAACATGTCGTTACTCTGAGTACCATAACACGACTTTATTTACCTGAGAGATAATATTGAAGTCAAAGGATAGACAAATATCTCGAGTAACCTTCTGAATGCTCGAATTTCCTTGTTTGAATTAACTAGTCTAAATTAAGCCTTAAAAAGAAAATGCCCATGTGCGTTTATGAAAGCTAAATGACAAAATGATCTACACAAAGAACATTCTTTTCATTTACTCATCTTTGTATTAATGTAGATCATTAGAGAATAATATTTCCATTCAGAAGGAATGATTCAAATTTACTTGAAAAACTGTTGGAAACATGTGAGAGATGCTGAAAATCAAAACGTCTTGCTGAGTTGTTATTTATTCCGTATGTTAAAATTGCCTAAGGCCAACATACCACAAAACGATGATCATTGAGTTCACATATTTTAACCCCTTCAGTTCGAAGACGTCTTAAAAAAAAGAGTTTCGCCATGTCCAGACCATACTATTTAGCTTAGTGGAGACATCTTGAACTAAAAGGGAAACCATTATAAATCCCTTAAGTAAGGGGGGGACACTCAGGTTTAATATAATCTTCAGACAACAGTAGCACTAATCTTCAAAATGACGTCGTAATACGTGTCCTTTTTTGACGCCTACTGTTACTGCTACAAGGTTAACCGTTTGATTCCTCTAACATTATTTTCATTATATATTCTTTCTATCTGACGATTTTGTTCAGATTAGGCGTGGCCTCTCTTGCTGCAAAAGGTTTCTTAAAGCTACGTATAACCCACCTCCAGGTTGGAAAATATACACTAAATTTATTAAAATCATCCGGAGAAGGTAGGGATGAATTAGAAAAAGACGCCCCCAGGGTCAGTGGGTTAACTACCACGAGCATGATCTACCATTTCCACCATATGGCTCGCTCCACCATGTAAGGTGCGTCACCTCTATGCAGTACCTTATATTTGTATCACCTTTACCTTCCCTCAGTTCTGGCGTCACTGAGCGACTCATCTCTCACACCAGGTATTGTTTTTAAATTCTAAAGGCACACACCATATGAAATGTGGAAAAAAAAGAGTTAAACACTTTACTTAACCCTTTCACTACAGTGGCGATATTTCTATATATTTCTGCCACCTTCAGACGAGCTCCTGACAGCTTAGTAAGAACCTGTTGTAGTGAAGGGATTAGGAACAGTTAGGAATAATCCTTTCAGACGACATGGCTGTTGAACTCCTCTCAAGGCCAAACGATATACCTACAGCTTAGGAACGATCTCTCCTGTTTGTTGAAACTTATTACGGAACGATAATCTTCGTAACTTAAACAACATTATCTCTTCATGTTGCCTGTATTTCCACGGCGACAAGAAAAACAAGCCCTAGTTAATTTGTGTGGCCATATCATAGGTAAAGGTTATACAGTATCTACAGAATATCCATACCGAGGATGAAATGGTATATAGGGATTTGGAGTTCCCATATTTTCGGCGTTTTTAATGAACATTCTTATTTCACCATCCACACTCCTGAACGGGGAAACGATAATGTATTCAGTCCTTTAGTATAGTAGACTTCCATCCATCTGTACTTCCCACACAAAGGACAAAAACCTGCCTTAATGCTCTGTATTATTTGTCTGAAGTATGGTGGATTATGGCCGATAAGTTGCAGTGCAAATCACTTTAATTTTCTCAGTATATGACTAATTCATACCAAGTGCCTTGTCGGGATTTCCCATAGTTGATTAACACTTAGCCATCCCATCGGCATGTTTTTCAGCTGTATTCTTGTTACATACAGACCCTTTGAGTTATGTTACGGAAGTTTTTTTTATTTTTAATTTTCCAATTTATGTTTTATTTTGCATTCGAGGGCGTAATAACGGCTGTATCTAACTTTCGCTCCCCTACCCCACGCAAGATGGCGCAGTCCCTCTTAAAGCATATGGTGCCAAAGCGACCAAGGTAGAAATAACAAAACGGAAAATACGTTATCGGATTCAAGGTGATAAACATTGGGGGCTCCCAGTGGCGAGTGAAATCATTTCCCGTTTGCCAGAGTATAACAGACAATTCCGTTGCTAAGGTTTTAAGGGTATACTGTTAATAGCCTTGCAAGAGGAAGCCTTTTTAAAATTTAATTTGCATTAAATGTCATAGTAAGTAAACAAGTGAAAAGTTGCGCTCTCCTCTCTCTCTCTCTCTCTCTCTCTCTCTCTCTCTCTCTCTCTCTCTCTCTCTCTCTCTCTCTCTCTCTCTCTCTCTCTCTCTCTCCCTCATATTCTTGCTAGAACAGCGTCAGGAAGCATGTTACCCTTCTTTCATTTTGTGAATGTGGTAAAAGTAGTAGATAATTCCCGGAGCTCTGTTTCTGCTTCGTTTAGACAATTTCTACACGTAGGTAATACAGTAAGTGTGTGATGACCTCCTAGACAACCATGCACGAGATTAGGCAATCATTTTCACGCCAACATAGGTTATTACATAACTTTACTTGCTACCATTTTGGTACAAATACTGATGCCATTTGCCAAAGGGAAAGTGTTCCAAGTTTTCTCCATTTCCTCACGTTTTCCATAGCAAGCTTTATTGCCACGGCCCCACGAATTTAGATCTGGGCAGATTTGTCTGAAAGTTTCCGCCCCGTGTATATGCATGTACCATACCTGAGTCTTTCAAAGATTTTCGAGTTAGGCCTTTTCATCGATTTTTAAGACCAGAAAGTAAAACACACACACA
>JAGKTI010004529.1:39117-50037 GCA_018397915.1 Birgus latro
TATATATATATATATATGCTGTTGTAATTAAGTGGCTAACTAATCTAACTGCACTCAGTGTCACAATGTTTTATCTCATTCTCTGCGTCCTGTGATTTCAGTTAAATTGTTGAGTGTTTAAATGGTGCTCTCACTGTGTAAAATAATAGAGTCAGAGTGAACCCGCCTACACGTTCATTATGTTGGCAGGTTCCCGTGTTGCTCCAGGTCTGAGCATGTAGCAATGACTCACAGGCGACAGTTCCACATTACCTGCACAGGGCTCACCCACTGCCCTCCTGCCTTATACACACCATGCCATTGTTATAGAGTGAATAACCTCCTGTAACATGATTTTCTCAACTTTACAATGATCCTGAACTTCTCTCAGTTTGGCTGATAAGTTCAGTCAGATTGGTGAGTCGATGTGATTAGTAACGAAAGAGACTTATTCCTGCTTCATACTTGAGGCTCGTCGAATTTTATGCAACCACGACTTAGTATTCAGATTTTTTAAATTGCCCAGATCAATCAGATGAAAACAAACGATTCATAGACGATTCACAGACGACATTTCAGGTTCCTCGTGACTCAGGCCTCCTGCATCATACACTCCATTTCACCACCAGATGTCTCTTTCTCCTCTTCCCTCTGTCCACCCAACGGTACAAGTGGGGACCTGGATGTAAATTCATACGTTGCGTGTCGTATTCTTGGGGAACACAGAGACAGTAATAGGTTAATTGCTTGTGTTAATGGCCATCGTGTAGCCGATAGGCATTAATCATAATGTTTCTTCTTCAATCATAAAATTAATAAATTTCTATTATTTTACTATTAAGTACTACAGTAATATGACGTATTCTACGTTTTATTTTTGGAACGACTAAACAGTTTGAAATAACTTACGGAATACCTCAACCAGTGAAGGTCGCTGATGTTGACTATCTATTCCTTGCTGTTCAGAAAGTTAACCTCTTGCCCATTCCTCTTTCTTCTTATAAACTGTTCCAACTTCTATATACTTCTCCCTTCCTGTATCCTTCAAATTCCCATGTACTCTCTTCCTTCTCTGTTTCCTCCACTTCTCCCTCCCTTCTCGCTCGTATACTGTATATCCCTTAAAAATCTCTTCCACTCTGTAAGGTAAATTATGTTAACAGGAGATTTCGAGAATGAAACTAAACGATACGTCATTGTTGTGAAGTTAATGTTCTCGGAAAGTTAGCTTTTCTTAAAGAAACCAAATAATTATTTAAAATTCCCTTTACCATATTTTGACTCATTTTTCCAACTTGTTGCATGTTACTGATCAGAAGAATTGCATTAATTAGTCCAAATTATCTGTAGAATCTCTTTCGCAAAACCTAATGCAACCTGTTATAATTTTATATGAAGAGACTGAAATATCCTGGTAATGAAATCAGTATGCAGTGATCAGTAGCGCTCTCAGGATCATATGACTCAATCAGCTGATTAAAATAGCCTGGTGTTGTCTGAAACAGGATACTAAAGTTGTCCTGATCATAAGATGGTAAATGGTGATAGAAGCATTAATATTCTCAGCCTTACCTGAATAAACTCGTCTGGCGTCCTCTTAAATTGAATACTAGCGTTGTCCCACACATGAAAGGGTTAAGTAGGGAAAAAAAAATGTTTTGCACAATCATCATTAGTTCTGAGTAGAACATAGTCACAATCTCGAAGAAGAAGGAATTGGACCTTGGATGTAAGGAAAAGCGGTACAATACAGTACTGGTATTCACAAACGTACTTAGTAACAATAATACATTTCATCATGTGATTTTCCAAGAGGCTGGAACACATAAAGTACCTTATATCTGCGAACAACTTGTTTTACTGACAACTAAAGACAGTTTTCCTGTATCAATTAATTAATACGTTTTTCCCTCCAAAATAATCCTTTCACGGTCGGGACATTTTTTTTTTCTGTTCCGTTAACATCAAGCGGTTATATCCAGCTTGGCGTCAATCAGAGCGGCCTGAGACTATAAAGACGGTACCTTTAGTCTTCTTATGTCAGAGAAATCTTTAATTTTCTATTTTAGTTAATGCCTGATGATTTTGTTCAGTTGAGTGTAAAAACAGGAGCCTGCAAGTAGTAACACTCGTTCCATTAATCTTGTTACCGTCTGGGCGACTCTAGTATCAATTCCAGACAAAGAGAGAAAGTTTTTAACGATTTTATTCTCCTGAGAGTGTTTTAAGCGCCCAAGAGTGATAAATGTCACGGTTTGTTTAAGGAATTAAACCTTCACACCTCGACGATCTACCACATCCTCTTACTGCCGAGTTAAATACTTTCATCGGCAGTGCAATTATTCAGCATCGTCATCATCATAATCATCAATGGGGTAAGAAAGATTCTGAAACAAGTAGAGGGAAAAGCAAAACAGAAATGAAACGCAAAAGATTTCAGGCCCCGAACTGTCGACACAAAGCGTTGCTCAATATGCCACCGCCAATCCTTGTACAAGAACTTGCTGTACAACCTCCATGACATTGCTGACGTAATCAGTTATTCGTCCCTTCATACTATATCACTGGCAAAAGTTTGGACGAAATCCGTCCAGGGGAACAAGAAATATCACACCCACACCCATATGACCTTGATCTTTGACCCCTTGACCCTCCTAACCTAATCAGTTAATCGTCCCATCGAACTGTATCACTAACAAGAGCTTGGTCGAAATCTTTCGAGCTCAGGAGATATCGTTCCCACATTCATATAATCTTGACCTTTGACCCATTGACCTTGCTGACCTATTCATTGTCCTTCCATACTCTATCATTGACAAAGTTTGATTGAAATCCGTCTAGGGGGTCCAGGAGATATAGTGCCCCACAAGGATAGACTAAATAGACCCCATATGACTTTAACCTTTGACCCCTTGACCTTGCTGACTTAATCAGTTCATCATCTCGTCCAACTGCAGCATCGACAAAAGATTTGTTCAAATCCATCAATGGGTTCAGGAGATATCGCACCCACAGCGGTGTTACAGATGCTCACAGACAAGGATAAACTAAGTCGATCCAATACGACCTTGACCTTTGACCCGTTGACCTTGTTGACCTAATCACTTCGCTGTTCTACATACTGTATCACTTACAAAAGTTTGGTAGAAATCCACTGATGGGTTATGAAGATGTTGTGCCCTCATTAGTGTTACGGATGCATGTCCACAAAGATAAAGTATGTCCACTCCATATGACCTTGACTTTTCCCTCGACCTAGCCGGCCTAATCAGCTCATCAATTCATACCCTATCACTAAAGAAAGTTTGGTTGAAATCTGTCAAGCGGTTCACGAGATATCACAACCACAAGCATAAATAAAGTTGACCCCGTATCATCTTGAACTTTGACCCCTTGACATAGATGACCTAATCAGTTCGTCATATACTGCATCACTGACAAAACCTTGATGGAAATCTGTCCATGGATTCAGGTGATATCGGACCCACAGTAGTGTTAAGGACGCACGTCAACAAGGATAAACTAAGTCGACCCAATACAGACTTGACCTTTGACCCCTTGACTTCGTTGACGTAACCAGTTCATCGTCCCTTCGTACTGTATCATCTCATACTACACCACTGAAAAAAGTTTGGTGGAAGTCTATCAATAGGTTTAGGAGATATTGTGACCACATTAGTGTTACGGATGCACACCATCAAATATAAACTAAGTCGACTCCATATGACACTGACCTTTGACTCCTTGATCTTGCTGACCTGTTAAGTTCATCGCCTTCTTATTGTATCACTGACAAAAATTTGGATGAAATCCGTCAAGGGGTTCAGGAGATAATCACACCCACAATTACTGACCCCATATGACCTTGACCTTTGACCCCTTGGCCTAGCTGACCTAATCAGTTCATTATCTTCTCAAACGGCATCACTGACAAAAGTTTGGTGGAAGTCCATCGATGGGTTCAGGAAATATTGTACCTACAATAGTGCTGCAGATACATACCCACAAGGATAAACTGTCAACCCCAAATGACCTTTACCTTTGACTCCTTGACTTTGCTGACCTAATCAGTTCATCATCCCTTAATACTGTATCACTGACAAAAGGTTGGTGGAAAGCAGTCGATGGGTTCATGGGATATTCTGTCCACAATAGCGTTACGGATGCACACCGACAAAGATAAACTAAGTCAACCCCATATGACCTTGATCTTTGACCACTTGACCTTGCTGACCTAATTAGTTCATCATCCCTTCATACTGTATCACTGACAAAAGTTTGGTCGAAATCCGTTGAGGGATTCAGGGGATATCACACTCACAATGATGAACTAAGTCAACCCCATATGACCTTGACCTTTGACCCCTTGACCTAGCAGACATAATCTGTTCATCATCTCTTCATGCTGAACCACTGGCAAAAGCTTGGTGGAAGTCCGTCAATGGGTTCAGGAGATATCACATTCACAAAAGTTTTAAGGATGCAAGGCCACATGGGGATAAAGTAAGTCGACCCCATATGACCTTGAACTTTGACCTTTTTATCTCGTTGACCTAATCAGTTCATTGTCTCTTCATTCTGCTTCACTGACAGTTTGGCCTTTTGTATTTCACCAGTTCTTTTATTTCCTCGCCGTCCATCTCTAATTTTCTCAATTTTCATTTTCTATTGTCATTTTGGATATAAACGTCCCCTCTTCCTTTTAAACACACTCGGATCTATCCTGTTTATCCTAGTGTATCCTTTTTCTCTCTAACCACATCATCTAAACACTCAATTTTTTCTTTGTTTCAACCACATCTTCATCTGGACATGAACTATAGGAAGCCGGCCATTTCAACCGTTTTTTTTTTTTCCAGAGGTCTTTCGGACTGTCCATGTTGTGACAGTGTGGTGAAAGAGGTGTATAAGTGTGTTGCGGTGTGAGGAGCTCCACTTCAGTGTGGGCATAGTAAACTATTTCTGAGGTGTATTTAGTACTGATATTCAAAGAGGGAAAGGTGTTGACCTCATCGCAAACTGGTGAGATACAGTCGTGTCTCTCTGGGCATACATTCCCATTCCCTTTGTTTAAACGACTCTCTCGTTCTACATCTTTCACGTACGATAATAGTTTTCGGATCTTACCTAAAAACATAGTCCAAGTAACAGCATTCCATTGCTTGTGCGTGAGTCTATATATACTTAGGTTTTTTTTTTTCCACTTATCTCTCACTTCTGCTAATTCACCAAACTAGGTAATACTTCCACTTTCCCGTGACTCACTCTAGCTTGAATAAAATAGTGTGGCTTTAGCTGGAATAAAATAGACAAACCAAGAATAGGAAATGATTAAGACTTTTCATCACATTGTCTTTCACTGATCCCTTACAAATTACAGTGTAAGTCGATTTGCTTTTGCATATATTCTGTTTCAGATATCGGTGTTTCCAAATATTCTAGGAACTTGGAACCATTTTGGAAAGGGTTAACTCACAGTTACCAAGCATTAATGAATCATCTACATAAATCAGAAATGAAATACATAACCTTTCACCATTCCTCATTGAGCTCTCCAATGCACTGTATACGGAACAGTTATCTCATTCCTCGTCTCACTCCGACAGTCATACTGAAGCAATCAATTAGACATCCATTTACCCCTCACACTTACTTTGTTACCGTCACAAAAGATATTTTTCAGCATTCATCAGTATTTCTTTCCTCGCTATATATGCATAACGCGTAACACCATTGATGATCCGTCTCTACTCACACTGTCCTGACACATTTTTTTTTTCCTTTGTAAAGATATGCAGATGTTTATATTTTATGTATTATAGTTTTTACGTATGACAAGTGAGAGGATTGATTAACTGGTTCAGTGACCTGCTGACCGATGAACTTGATTCTGATGGATGAACAGGAAAATTTTTTGCCACTGATAGTAAATCTGTTTTGAGAAGAAAAAATAATGTATCCCTGCCTTGGAGAGAGTTTCAACATACTTGACCTCCTCCTTATAGCTAATCCTTTTGCTTACGTTGTTAATCTTTCCTCTCTATTGGGCTTCTCTGATCACGACCTTATCACCTTAACTACACTCCAGTAAGGCCTGTGGACCCTCCAAAGAAGTGTCGGTTGTGGCACTTTGGACCTGCTGATTAGGAGGCCCCCAGGCAATACTTTTTCCTTGGAATGATCATTGCTTCCATGGCCGAGAGCTATCTGAGAGCTTATTGCGCATTAGGAAGTTATTCTCTCGGGCATGGAAGCATACATTCCATTCTCATATCCTTTGACTAATGCCAAAAAAAAAAAAAAAAAGGTTTAATCACGCTTGATCTGATGTTGTCCAGAACAAGGAGAAGGCCTACAAAAGGTATTGGAGCCAACCCACTCCTGAATATCATCTCTTTTATGTTTCTCCCCGGAATCGTGCTGAGTCTGTTCTTCAGACTGCTAAAAATAATTTCATTCATATTAAATGCTCTCAACTCTCCATCTCAAATTCTTCTCGCTCGTTCTGGCACCTTGCCAAAAATCTTTCTAACAACTTTACTTCATCATCCTTCCCTCCTCTTTTCTATCCTGATGGCTCTGTAGCTGTTTCTTCTACTGATAAAGCAGAACTCTTTGCTCAGACTTTTTCCTATAGTTCCACCTTAGATGATTCCGGTGCTGTTTCTCCATCACTTCCTCCCTCTGACTTCCTCATGGTTGACATTAAAATTTCTTCAATTTCTGTATTTTCTGCCATCACTGGCTATAATGCTAACAAGGCATATGGGCCAGATGGGGTCCTCCTGTTGTCCTCAAGAATTGTGCTTCTGTGCTTACACCCTGCCTAGGTAAACTCTTTCACCTTTGTCTATCACCTTGCACCTGTCCTTCGTGCTGGAGGTTTGCTCTCATTCAGCCTGCCCCGAACAAGGGTGACCAATGCCAGCACTCTAACTATCGCCCTATTGCTTTAACATCCTGTATCTCAAAAGTTTTCGAGTCTATTCTTAACAAGGAGATTTTAATGTATCATTCCTACTACACCCTTCTTTCTGATCGTCAGTATGGGCTCTGCCAGGAATGCTCCACTAACGATCTTCTCACCTACCTCCTTTCGGGATTTTGGCGAAAGCTTAGCCATTGCACCTGACATCTGAAAGGCTTTCGATGGAGTCAGGCATAATCTTTAATTTCCAAACTCTCCTCTTACGGTTTCTATCCTTCTATCTGCGCCTTCGTCTCTAGTTTCCTTTCCAGTCGCTCTATAGTTGCTGTTGTACACAGCCAACGTTCTTCTTCTAGAATTATCAATAGTGGTGTTCCTCAGGGCTCTCTCCTGTCACTAACTCGCTTCCTTTTATTCATCAGTCACCTTAGCTGTAAATCCAACCTTGTCCACTCATTTGCTGATGACTCCACTCTTCACCTTTTCAAGGCGCATATCCCTGATTGGGGTAAAAATAGCCTTGTTGTTTTTAATGCATCAAAAACTCAGTTCTTATATCTATCAGCCCGACAAAATCTTCTGGAGGCGTACCCTCTAATTCTTAACAATATCCAGCTAATTCCTACATCATCTTTTAAGATACATGGAGTTTCATTCTCTCGGGATTAATCTTGGAGAGAACATATTACCTTTCTTGTAAAATCTGCTTCCAAGAGATTGGGTGTGTTAAGCAGACTCCATGCTTTCTTTACTCTTGCACAGTTGTTTAATTTATACACGGGTTTTATTCGTCCCTGTGTAGGGTACAAGTCTCATGTGTGGGAAGGCTCCCCACACATAGCTCTTCTCAACAAGGTGGAGTCAAAGGCATTTCGTCTCATTAACACTCCTCCTTTTACTGGCTCCCTTCAACCTCTGTCTCGTTGTCACACTGTTGGATCTTCATCTCCTTCCTATCGCTACTTCAATGGTCACTGCTCCTCTCAACTATCTGCTTGCATCCCTCCACCACTTCGGCGAGTGCGTAGCACCCGTTAGCAACAAATTCTCATCTCTTTTCTGTCGAGCTCTCTAATGCAGGAGTTAGCCGTTAATCCCAGTCCATCATGTATGCAACTGGTCAGTCTCTGGAATATTCTCCCTCTGTCTGTATTTCCCACTGCCTAAGACCTCCAGTTATTCAAACACAGTGTGTCCAAGCATCTCGAAATGAACTGACCTTGAATTTGGCTCTATGTTATCTTGTTTTCGTTTTTTCCCTGGAGGCAACAATTTGTAGGCTCCTGGCCTTTGGTTCCTTCTTCCTTTCATATGAAAGCCCAAAGAATAAATAATAACCCACATCAGGGAGTTTGTCACATTCAATTTTTACACTTTAATAACTCTTGTAACTTCCCATCTTCATCCTGACAGTCTTTCATTCTGTTTTGCAAACAGTAAGTTCATTCTTATGAAAGACTCGGTTAACGCTGCTGTAAGGGTACAAACCAACAGTGGACGTAAATTTTAAGATAATGACCACACTTCTAAGAAAATATTCACTTAGTTAAAGGGTATTCAAAGTAACAAGTGGTTTTTGCGGAGTTCACTTGAAACTGAGGCTAAGCACGGAAAGCTTAGGTCAATTACGTCCTGCAGGTTCGCTTACATTTTTAGGCGCACGACGTGGAGCAGGGACGTCCCCAGGCCAGACTAAATTAATATAAAGTCTTCATCCTGTGTCATTCTCGCTCTGGGCCGTTGTTCCTGCATGGATATTAGACAGCGGCAGGTGTACTGGTGCAGGTAACGCCAGGTGGCAGCTGGGCCGGTAGGAGCCAAGGTGTTGCTAAATCATTAAACACCAGGGTACAACCAGGACGCTATGACTCATCATATCTTGATTCTGAGTACAGTTGAGAATTTATGAACTAGGGTACAACAGTTGCACGGGAAGTTATGTATTGCTGACACATTAAAAATTTATCTTTATCTTTCAGTACTTGGTTGCACCATCCGGAGCGTAAGAGACCGCCGCTAGGCTGCTTGGTTCAGACATTTAAGTGGTCTGTCGCCTTTCCCTGGATAGCCTTATTGCAATAAACCCCAACCGTCCCTTAAGTGTAAACCATTATGGATCACACCCCGTTGGAGCGCCTTAACCCATTTGACCACGAAGAGTCCATTTGCTAGTTTAGTACCCCCCAGTGTAGTAATATAGTTTTTTGTGCTATAGAAATGCTGTTTGGTTAGCCATTTAATGTAACTATCACCTGATAATAGCACTACATCGAGTGAATGGATGGTGGGCACCCTTCCCTAGCCAGACATAATAAGTGACATACCGTACTGAATGTTTACCAAAATAAATGACGAGCGGGATTTTCCTAAAAGGCAACAGGAACGACCACTGACACTGAAAGTATTATCATCAAATAACTGAGGTACCTGAGTCGAAAAATACAGCATAGGAAATCGTCGCGTGCTTTCAGATTAGTAGGTTATTTAGACAATTCAACGTGAGGTTCAGCATTATCTGAAGGCAGACTGGTTAAGAAACGATGTAAGTAACCAGGCAGCACAGACAGAGTGGAACAGAGTGGAAAAATAGATACATAAGACATTGGAGCTTGGCATCAGCAGATCGCCACATTGGCTTTTTAGCATCTAAGTAGAAGAAGACTTATGTAATTATATGCCATCATATAACACTGTGAAGAATACAAATTAATGTATAAAAAGATGAGTTACTTTGTGGCTTCTGGTGAAGAATTAGAAATACAGAAGCAATGACACAGTACAGGCAGGAGACTGTCTGCGAACTTTTGCCTGACAGCACCTAACATTGCTATGAGCGGTGCAGTGCTTACTTATATTAGTGATAGGAGGAAAGGAGAGACGCGGTTAGGATAGCAGAGACTGCTATCAAATCAAATTCGATTTTATAATTATGTGCTAAGCAGGGTTGTTCACACTTTCATTCATTTTGCTGTCTTTATATGAAGTTAACTCTTAAGTGCATGACTAGGTCATACACTGCCCCCAGTATGCAACACATGGTCAAAATGTAGAGACTGCGACCATGTACTGTTTCATTCAAGTTTTATGCAAAAGAATGCCAAGCAGATCTTTTGGCCAGAATATTTTGTTCTCAGCTCACTCGTCTCCTCTCTTTTACCTCCCACAACTCACCAGGAAGTTTGCTACATTCGCAAGTGGTGGAATAAAGTTCCAAAATCAACCCGTAATAATATTCAGCCTTATCCAGGATTATTTCTAGTAGGCACAGATTAAACTAAAAAACAAATAAACTAGTATGAGTCTTGTCCCTGCCAGCTGATCCTATACTCCTCTCCCCAGCCGCTGTGTGAGGAAAGGTTGGGTGTGTACTGTCACAGTGGCTTGGGAGGAGACCCTTAAGGCGCTATCAAACGGGGACACTGTACGCAGTGTGCAGAACAGACTGGGGGTCCAAAATTAGCGTTCTTTATGAAACGGTGTGCGTTGACGGCCACATTCTTCTTTATCGAGTTCACCCCAAGCAGCTGCCCACAACCAAGGTCACTTGTCCCGACTCCCTAACAGACGACGATTTTATCAACAACAATGGACGTGAACCAGCTAATGAATTTTGCAATGAATATTGCAGTCCTCACCCTGCAGGAAGAAGATGCTTCTACATGAGGACACAGACTGAGTTCATGATAGCAGAGGATGTATCCGACACAGCCAAAACCAGTGATTAACTTTATAGAGAAGACAAAACCAGTGATTAACTTTATAGAGAAGACATAAGAGTTTTGGACAGCGACGTAAGTGCAGATGTCCACGAATCGGTCTGGTGACATTCCGCGCTTGGCTGTCCAGGTCACTAGCTCATCAGCAAATCTGGACATCCACGGTCCCCGTGTGACACCGGTTTAAGTGTGTACGGCGCACACATGATGAAAAATTCCGCCCCAGCTTGCTGTGCTCTCGGGGGGAGACATAATAATAATAATAATAATAATAATAATAATAATAATAATAATAAT
>JAGKTI010004530.1:18991-32511 GCA_018397915.1 Birgus latro
CGTTGACTTCGGGCCCATTCGAAATTTTGTAGTGTACTTGTACCACTGACGATTCTGTTCAGCTTAAAGTAGATTTTTTTCTCTCTAACTGCAGGGGATTGGATTTAGCTTTAATAAACCCCTTCAGTATGAGAAGCCTTAACTTCAGCTGAAATAAATCTTCTGGGAGGAGAAAGAATGAATTAAGAATGACGTCGCCCGAAGTCAACGGGTTAAAATACAGTATAGTTCACAGTCTTCTGCGTGCTATCATAAAGCCTTATCTAAAATGACAATTTTTCTCGTCTGAGTTATTCTAAGCTAACTTCTCCACAACTTGACCTAACTTAATCTGATCTAACCTCACCTATTTTTACCCAACTCGACACATGCCAAACCAACAAAACCATTCCTTCCCTATATCCTACCTATTCCTTACTTATTCCTAATCTAACCTAACCTAACCCAACCAAACCAAACCAAATTTTATTTAACCCAACCTAACCCAACTCAATCTAACCTAATCCGGCTCAACCTAACCCAAACCAGCCTATCCTAACCCAGCCTAATCGCATCTAACCTTAAAGAGCCTCACGATAGCTGTGCCCTTCACGACGACTGGCGTGTAGCTACGGGTGCGGGCTGCGGTCAGGAGGTCAGTCAGGGATTCGATGGGGCTGTCATGTGACGGTCGGGCCAGCTCAGCAGTCAAGGTGGCGGCGTACATGGCTAGGGAGTGGAGTTAAGGTATACACACACACACACACACACACATGCACGTACATAGAATTCCACATACACATAAATATATCTACACATCTATTAGCAGACACTAATGAAAGGAGTAGCAAGCTGATATAACACACACACACACACACACACACACACACACACACACACACACACACACACATACACACACGTACGCAAGACATCAACAAGCCGTACCGTAGAAGGTGACACAGAAGATGAACCAAAAGAAGAAGGCAAGGCGCAGGGTGAAGTCAGTCGGAAGGGACCTGTTGGATTAAATTTTTCGAAAGTACTAACCCATTTTTACGATAACCCACAGCAAGATTACTTCAATAACACCGTTTTATTTTTAGTTGCCTCCACTTTCCTCCCTCCATTTACTTTCCAGTGTAAGATTAGGCCAGGTTAGGTTAGGTTACGGGTCAGGATACAGGTTAGGTTACGTTAGGTGAGGCTAGATTTGGCGAGGTTAGTTTCGGCTACGTTATGTTAGGCAAAGGTCAAGAAAGTTTGTGAATATAGTACCTAGTGTCCTGGTTAAGTCAGTTTTACTCAAATTAATGAAATGTGACCAGACTAGATTCGATGAAAATAGATTAATTTTGATTTTGGAAGATGAAACTAGGTTAAGTAAGGTTATGCTAGGTTAAGTTAGGCGTCCATACCTGGTGTCCTGGTTGACGATTGCACGGCCCACATTAAAACAGAAGGAGACCAAGGTGTGTGGAGATGCTTCGTGTAAGAGTTTGGCGCGAAGTCGACTCAGCATGTAGAGGAATGGACCCATTATCGTTAATGCCGCGGCTATGCAAACCCACTCCTGCAGGGACGAAGGGGAAGATCAAGAAGAGGACTACCATCATAATCTTATTTTCAATCTGTTGCTACAATTCAGCATTCAGAATGGAGAGATGGTAAGTCTAGGTCAAGTCAGAGTAAACAGAGTACAGGCCCCGTAACCCACCTGAAACGAAAAGGGGCAGAGGACGGCGAAAGCTCTGTTCCTGACGGGGAGGGCCTGCGAGACGAGGGCGGTGTTATCCAGGAAATACGGCAGCGTGAAGTCCACCAAATCCTCTCGGGCCTCTAGGGCGGGGAGGGAAGAGGGGCAGGAGAGGGAAAAAAATGATACTGCGGGCAAAAATGGCCAGGAGGATGCAAGACATGAGATAAAATAGCTTCATGGAACTAGGGACAAGGATACGCTTCATGGGCCGAGGGAGAAAGTTAAAATTTTAAATATAAATCGTCTTGAAATATCGAGAAATAATCATGGGACTAGGGAGAAAGTTGATTGTAAAAATCGTCTGGAGATGAAATTATATAAAATAAGCGTCACTGAACTGAAAGGGATATATTTTGGCTTCGATTTCCCTACAGCTCAGGGGGATAAAATAAACTGTGAATATCGATAATACAGTTCCCCCTACCGCAGTGGTTAGTCAGGCTTAGGGTAGGGTTGTCAAATCTAAAGCCACATACCCCTCTAAACTTTTTTTTTTTTTTTTTGTCAGGAAGAACGAACCAAGGACAAGAAGTCAGCAAAACTGCTCCCTCCAGGAAAATAAGTAAATAAATGAAAAATGAAAATAAAAAAATAAAGAGAACCCACGATCAGTTCATCTTGAAATGTCTGGACACATAACGTTTAAAAGACTGGAAGTCATAGGCAAAAGGAAATACAGAGGATGACGAACTAGGTAGCATGTCGATGACTACAAAAATCTCCAGAAAATCGCTATAAATGGACCTACAATCATCCATATCGCTAAAACTCTGCAGAAATTTTGAGTATAGATAGATCTTGCAGCTGAAAAAACTGAATTAGATGTAGATTATGATGCTAGACAAAGAAGTGCCATGAAAAGTATGTAGAAAGGTGGCATGGCCTCTTTCTGCCACAGAGCTACGTGAAATAAGTTGCAAAAGGATGAAAATCTGGGTCAAGATGGAGTAAAAACAGTAGAGTCAGACTTCAAGTTTTGAACAATGTGGCAACGCTGTGAAATTTTATAATTTAACTAGAAGAACCTTTTTGTAGGAGGCATATTGTGGACCCTAGGTAACTAAGAAGGTTCTAAATTTACAGATAATTTCTTGAAACTCGAATCCTGCATGTAAACAAGAAACTGAACTGAAAAGCCTGTGGTTACACCGTGTAGGATAATATTATGACAAGAATTAGGAGTATCTAAACCACGATACATTTAGTTGAACGGTCCGAAGTAACCTGGCTGCATATGTACTCGTGATAGTGATTTCATTGACGGCGATGTCAGCCTCATGCCGTGCCACCAGACCCACCATGCCAGTGATAGTGCAGTTCTCGAGTACCTCCCCCCACTCACTGTCATTTGCCTTCACCAGCACGTACCTGGGGAGGGAGAGAGGGCCACGTCACATATCGTCACAAACACGATGCATATCGTTACGTCTATGCGTCATATAAACGCAACACACACCGCCACTTCTATCTATCTATCTATTGCCAGACACCATAATCCCGTAAGGGGTGGCCATTTGACTTTGAGTTATTTTTTTTTTACGGGGAGGGGCACTAACCCTCCACCAACCCACTTGTTGACACGTAGGGAGCACGTACGGTTTGGTTATATGGTTACCACCCAGCGTTGTAAATGGTTTCTTGGCTTACAGGAAACCATTTGGCTTGTCACTCAATGTAATGCCACCTGCAAAGGAAAGAAAAACAGTAAGAAGTGACAGGAAATATAGGAGAAATAGGAAGAAAGGAGGGCAGGCACAGAAAAAGAATGATAAAGGCTAAGGAAGAAGTAGGCAGCACTACATCAAGTGAGTGGATGATGGTCGCCACCACCTACCACATAACGTTACTTCTACATGTTAAATACCGTTCTACACGCCACATGCCGTTTGCTCTACACGTCACACATGTTGTTTTACACCATCAGTGCCAAACATCATATACCACAACCACATCAGGTCTATTACATATGTCACACACCATCACATCAGATCTGTCGTACATTATACACATCACTGTTACACACCACCACCCTCCAGCACATCACATACCGTAGATTTAGATACCACACATCAAGACATTCCTACAACACACCACTGCATCACCACTACCAGACACCATCAATACCGCAAACACACACACACACACACACACACACACACACACACACACACACACACACACACATTACCCCCCCACACACACAACCCCTTCCCTCACACCCCCACACCACACGCTCTACCACTCACGTAAAATTCAGCTTCCTTCCCAGTGTATCAAGAAGGTTTATATCGATGCCAGCGTCAGAAAGCAGCGAGCCGTCAGAGTTATTTATGACGCTGAAGAAGGGCCAGTTGTCCACCACGGCCGC
The DNA here is from genome assembly GCA_018397915.1 of Birgus latro. Taxonomy (NCBI): domain Eukaryota; kingdom Metazoa; phylum Arthropoda; class Malacostraca; order Decapoda; family Coenobitidae; genus Birgus; species Birgus latro. The sequence continues at coordinate 23,098 of JAGKTI010004530.1, forward strand.
CCGTAGTGTCCTCCCTCCGAAGTCGCTGTAGAGGTGGAGGAGGGGTGGGTGGAGCTGGGGAGAGGACGGGTGGATTTTTGGTTCCCCATCCTCAGCGTTCCACTTCCAGTTCCCGGCCTTCTTGAGTCTGTGTGGAGAGGTGGATGGTAGCTGGACGTCCTCAGATAACTCATATTAAGTCTCTCTCTCTCTCTCTCTGGCCCCTAAGACCCATTCTAACCTAAACTAAATGGCCTAATGGCTGGATGAATCACTCTTGCGTGTTAATCAAAGATGGAAAATAAAACCCACACTTGAAGACAAAGAATATATGTACCAAACAGTTTCGGTGGACACTGCCACCATCTTCAGTGGTCAAGATACAGAGAAGGATTCTAAGCTGCTTAAAGTCGTCAAAAGCCAGCTGGAATATAAATGAATACTACTTTTACCTAAACTTGGCCTAAATTTTTGTCCAGTATTTCGGCTCGACATTGTTCTCTTAGCGATTCTTCGTGACTAGCATCATATTCTAGTGTTCATGCCTTTTCACAGATCAGCATTCTGGATGGTGAGGTGGCAGTTTTAGGCCAAAATAGAGTAAAAACAGTACAGTGTTCGCTCGAGAGTGTTTTGGATGATAATGGTAGCGTTCTCAAACCACTCTAGTCGACTCTCTATCTGTTGAACCAAATAGTCTGATGTTAGTTGGTGTGAAATAGTGTACTAGAGTTGTCCGTATCATGAGAGAGTTAAAGAGTATGATATATATGAGAAGGCGAACTTAGATTATATTAGAGAATGGTTAACTTGCCGGAATGTGTTGTCCTGTCCCACGTATGTTGAGTATAGCTGGTAACTGCCCTCAGTGCCACCCTGCCTCACTGCCATCGCCACCTGAAGTGAGAGAGAGAGAGAGAGAGAGAGAGAGAGAGAGAGAGAGAGAGAGAGAAGGACTCAGATTAATACCTGTCAACTCTACAAAGGTCGTTAAGGCAGAGAGTAATTCTTCTAAGTTTCAGTCTTCCTCTATGACCCACAGGAGTCCCTTTACATACAGGTTCCGAACTATACTCCACAGTGAACAGGGATAAGGGATAATCAAGTATTATCCACAAGTCTGGCCGGCCCGAAATCGATCTCAGGTTCTTCCAGTTGCCGTGTAGACGTGCTAACCAATGCACAACCGGCTCTACACACACACACACACACACACACACACACACACACACACACACACACACACACACACACGCACGCACGCACTTTAGATCTACCTTCCTGGTTTGTAGATTTTACTCGTAAATTGAAGTTTTTCTACTATATTTCTTTCAGATTTGGTTTTAATATATTTGGCAATTTTGCTATTTTCCCATTCAGAAGAAACTTACAGAAAATTCGGTTGTTAGTTTCACTGTTACTATAAAGATTTCGCATCAGCCTCCCTCTGTGTAAGGAACCAGTAGTACGGAAAAAGTGACGTATATTGGAACACGTCTCTGATAAAATGTAGAGCGAGGATTAGTTATGCTCTTGATGATTTTCTCAGCTGCTCCTGCCTGCCAATTGACTTGCTAGCCACCTGCCTCACCTGCCTGCCACCTGCCTTACCTGTGTCCCCTCCCTAAGAATGGACAGCAGTTGGTCTGTGACGTCTTCCTGAAGCACCACAAACCAGCACAGTGACGTCGACTCCAGGGACCTCTCCAATACCTGTACACACAATCGGTTATGTTCTAGTAGATATGGACAGAGAAAGATGGATGGACAGATAGACTGATAGATTGATAAATAGATGGATGGATGGACAGATAGACATGGAAAGATAAACAGAAGATTGTGTTAAAGAGAGAAATAACTATATAGCTCTAGAAATATGTGGAGTGTGTGAGAACTGAATAGTGACTGAGTAGGTGAAAGATAATGGAGTATGTGGAGCGTACTGGAGAGTATGGTGGAAGATGTAGACTGAGCTGTGTGTGTGGATCGTACAGGAGAGTATGGGGGAAAATGTAGACTGTGTTGAGTGTGTTAGGGAAGGGAAGTGGCGACGAAAACTGTGGAGTGTGTGAAAACTGAAGTGGATGAATACCTGTTGGAATATGTGGAGTGTGTGAAAGATGTGGAATGTGCTAAGGGTACGGAATGTGTGAAAGATGAGTGGATGCATACCTGCTGGAATATGTTGAGTGTGTGTGGGATGGAGCAGACAACGACCACCTTCCTGCAGCCCTCCACGTCCCGCCCTGTGGATAGGGCCTCCACCCATTCCTCGCTAGTGGAGCTGGAGTAGGGGAACACAGCCACCTCCACTCCCGCCCTGTAGCACCACACACCCGCGTCTGTGGGGGAAGTGCGAGTAGTAGTAGTAGTAGTAGTAGAAGTAGAAGTAATATTAGGGGAGGTGGTGGCTGTATCAGTAGAGAGGTGTACCCAGTTTCGGATCCCGGCTGGGGGAGGTAACAGAGTAAGAATTTGATTTCCATAAAAGCAGACTACTGGTCTATCAGAAGACCCGCCGATAGCTCAAAAGAATATCCCTGCAAATACCAGTACACAAGTCCTGTATAAGGCAACCCTAGCATGTATTCAATATGGACAGTGGGTGTGAGCGCCGAAGTGGTAACATGCGGAAGTGTATGGTATAAGAGGGACTACTGAGCCTTGGGACCGGGTTGCGAAGCCTATGGCCAGAAGTCGGACACATAAAAAAGACAGATAGACAGATAAACAATAGTCCTGGTAGTAAGATCCACGACGCAGGACAGTTTATGCAGATATACATATTTGATGCTTGACCTACAGCTTTTGCCAAGTGGGACCGTCTCGCTCTGGAAATCATAAAATCGCCGGCATAGCAAACTTCATGTACTGATTTGTTTTGCATATCTTAAGACTCCGTGGTTCCTGTGACGCACTTGTAGCTAAACAAAATGGCCACAGTATGTATGCATAGAATACAAGTGTTGTCTCCAGATCTGGAGATTTACTATCAACACCAGCTGTGAAAACCAACGACAAGGAGCGCCCAGATTTAAAGGCGCGGCGATATTTACTTTGCTTGATAGTACTGTATGAGAATTGAGACAGTAATCAAACGCCTCCGTAATGCCAGCTTCAGCAGAAATATACCACCGACGATCTGTAAACAGCCAGGAAAGTAGTCTAAATTAGTCTGAAGTGGAGAGGAGGCGGAGAATTTCGTGTGTTTCTCTTGAGATGATGAAAGTAGTGCTGAGTAGAAAGGAGAGACGAATTCCACGTGCTCTTGGATTTTTCAAGTAGACAGATGATAACGAATTTCATGTGTTTTTGTTGGATCTTTAAAAGTAGTGTAGAGAGGAGACAGGGAATTTCATGTGCTTCTCCTGGATTGTTGAATGCACAGCGAAATAACGTGTGCATCTCTCGGCTATTCTCAGTACCAGAAGGAATCATCAGTTCTGCTTCAATGATGTATGAGCTCTGAATATGTACCGCAGATTCCAACGTCAGTCCGTCTTAGAACCGTATTCCTAGCTGCCTTCCCAGATTTCGTTGCACCACTTCCTCTGCGACTTATTCTGAACATCATGCCTTAATAATTTTCTTGAATGTAACTGATGCAGGGTGTGTCAGTATTAAACAGAAAATAACATACAAGAGAAAGTAAGGTGTAAAATGTAAATGAATCACTAAGGAAAATGCATTACGAGGTGTCCTATGCCAAAGAAATGCCATTTTCTGTCCGTCTGCAAGAATAGGATTTTGAATAGTTTTTTTTTTTTTTTTTTAAAGGAAAAAAAAACAAAAAGCTAAAAAAAAAGCCCAGGTTGAAGGATCTTGGTTTCCTTGGGGAAATTAGGGGGGTAACCCCCCCCCCCCCCGAATTTTAATGCATTTTAGGCTTGTAAAACATGCAGACCTTTTGTGGAAATTACTTTTATTATTGTGGCACCTAAAGGATACTTAATGTACAGGAATTTACTCTAACACTTTTATATTCGGAAGAAATTAGTGTTCCTTAGTCGATGCTACCCTAGACGACCTCTTAGTTCGCCTTGTGGAACGACCGGTCCTGGCTAAAAAGTTGCAAGATTGTTCCCTCTAGAAGAAACAAAGAAACATATTCAAGACCCGTTTATTTCCAGATGCCTGGACACACTGCGTTTAATAGACTGGAGGCTGGATTTCTCTGCGTGAGTTGCATTATGCAGGATAGCTCGTACGTTGCATCCCCTTAATACAAACCTGGGCTTTTCCTACCTGCTGGTGTGGGGAGAAAAGACGTACCGGCTGCTTCAGATAAGTAGTTATCAACCACGCATTTAATTGCCTAAAAAGAAAATAGAAGAAGACACGATAAGGCATGAAAAACATTATGAGAAATAAAATATGATATAGAGTAGACACTGTAGGGAGTTTATTCTAATTTGATAAAAATTCCTAACCCCTATCAGCCCTGCTGAAGGCCAGACTCAGTCAGACCGGAGCTGAGGGCCGATCAGACTAGTAACCAAGGAGACTTAGTCTTACCTCATTACTGGAACTCATCGAATTTCGTGCAGTCATGACTTAGTATTAAAGTTATGGAAGTGGGGCAGTTCCATCAGATAAAAACAATACGATTATAAAAACGCTAACTGAACCGTCGCCATAACACACAAGAACCCGCCAGTAAGGGGGCTAAATATATGGACCTCCCAGCATTCCAGCACGGAGCGTTTTCCTGTCTGCTCATGAATATCTGATCCTGAGCCGATGCAAGACGACAGCCATCGCGGTGAATTGAATTATAAAACACGGGAAAAACCGAGTGGGGAGAAGCTGCATTGAGGGCATGTAATACTGAAACACTGAGGCATATAATATTAATACAGCATTTGTTTCACATCAGACACTGGCCGCCCCTCCAGCTCGAGAACAGGGTATAAAAGGGGTCAGTAAAAATGCTAGGTTTTGAGAGAGAGAGAGAGAGAGAGAGAGAGAGAGAGAGAGAGAGAGATAGAGAGAAAGAGACAGAGAGACAAACAGACAGACAGGTAGGCAGGCTGACAGACAGACAGACAGACAGACAGAGGAGAGAGACTGAGGAGGGAGAGACAGAGAAAGAACACTCAGATCAATAAAAATACTGGTCTAGTGAAATAAAATGTCTCCTTTGCAAACTCAAAAAAAAAAAGCTCCAATTAAGTGGCATCTTGATTGAGCTGAAAGACTACCTACTTATAGGGTTTTATGCGTCAGGGGCCCCCATCAGGAACACGGCGTGGGAGGTATGGACTCTCTGAGAAATCGTGTCCCTTTTGTTCCTAGGGGTCTTATATTGTTGGCGTGGGAGGATTAGTAACACCTCTATTTTAGCGAGTTACTTTGACAAATATATAGCTTTATCATTTTTATTTTTTATGTCGTCTTTATATCGAAGTGCTTTGTATCAGTAAAGAGAGGATATAGTGCAAGAAGCAAAATAAATCGACAGTTAGACAGACAGACAGAGACAGAGACTCCAGAAAAAAAAAAAAAAAAAAAAAAGAAGTAAGTCGACTTCCGGGAGCTTGAATGCATAATTAACCCTTCATCCACCTGTAAGAAATTGCTATGCGTTACATTACATCTGCCCTCTCTACCTCACATCCTGTAAAGACCCTGTTAATGATGATGATAGTGACAATAAAGATGATAGCAGCGTTGATAATGACGATGAAGGTTGATTGCTTCTGACGCAACCCATTGTCTATTGTTCTTTGGCTTTAAAAAATCTGCTTAGTCATGAAGTTAGGATTATTACTTTTAGTGAAATACAGTGTTCGATTGCACAGTACCTTTGGCGCTACTTAGATACATTTTACGGACTCGAAATTCTTTCCAGTTAACTTATTTTCTCATTGTTTTGCTTATCATCCGTGTTGGCATCTATTGTGACTTTAGATTTAAGTGGGTATATACCGACTCTAAATTCCCACAGTTCGCTTATTTCCTCATCTATACTGCTTATATTCTTTGCTACACCCTTTCTCTCCCTCCCTTCCTCTTGCATAGTACCTGGCATGGTGTGGTCGTGGAGGAGTAGCACCTGTGTTCCGCCTGAGGTCCCCACCAGGAAATCAAGCAGAGTCCCCATCATCCGCCCAGCCTCGCTTCTGATAGGGTGAAGTTAAGTAGCTTCAGTTAAGTCAGGTTACATTAGATTAATATTGGTTTGGTTGGATTAGATCAGGTTAGATTTTAAGGTGAATTAGGTTAGGTTAGGTTAGATCAGGCTACGTTGGAGTAACAAGTTAGGTTAGATTAGGTCAGGTTAGATTTTAAGGTAGGTTAGGTTAGGTTAGGTTAAATGAGGTCAAGTTACGTTGGATTAACGTAGGTTACGTTAGATTAGGTCAGGCTGGATTTTTAGGCGAGTTAGGTTATGTTAGGCCAGGTTACGTTAAGGTGAATTAGATTAGGTTAGATCAAATTACGCTCAGTTCAGTTAAGTTACATTAAAATAAAACCTGACCACTGCTACAGAAAGAGTTATTAACCTTTTGACAGCATAATGGCCACCTAGTTGCTGCCAGACGATTTTCTTCTAATTATAAATGTCCACTACTACTATACTCTGTTCACTTTACCTTGGCCAAAAATTGCCACTTCTCCATCTCGAATGCCAAGTTATAACAACAGATTAATACTAGAATGTGATGCTAGTCAAAAAGAAGAGCCACAGGAAGGATGCAGAGCCATAGTACTGTCATTATCTGTCACTGAGCTATGTGAAAAAGCTGCAAATGAAAAATGTAGAGCCATACTACTGTCCTGTTCTGCCACTGAACTATGAGAAATACACCACAAAAGGAAGGATGTATAGCCATAGTACTTTATGTTCTGTCACTGAGGAACGTGAAATAAGCAAAAAAAGAAAGACAATTTGGGCCCAGGAAGAAAATCTGGGTCGAATTAAAGTCAATGGACTATACCTGCCTTACTGACTCACCTCTCGATTAAGGCGGCAGCGAGGGCGACTCTGCCGGTGCGAGAAGTGGAGGTGTCATTGTACGAGTAAGAGGGTTGAATCACTGTATTCTTCTCCCTCAAGCTCACTCCTGTTCCCTCTCCACCTGTGACGAAAGAAGTGAGCTTTTACGTTATCCCGTCAGCCATTGAACCTATTCTTCTCTATTTTTCTTTCCATCACCAATAAAGTTTTTGAGATAAAGGTGTTATGTAAAGCTCTCATTAACTCCTTCGCGAATGCCCTCCTAAGCTTTATAAAATAGTCTGGATATTTGAAGGTTATTACCATAAATACGGCCTCGGATGGACATATCTATTCATTCATCTGTCTATCTATCTTTCTCTCTGTCTATCTGTCTATCTGTCCATTCTTCCATCCATCTATCAATCTACCTATCTGTATCTATCTCTTATTTGGACATGGGTATACTCGTGAGCCACAGTTTCTGCTTGCTCTCTCATCCCACCCCCTGTCTGGGGGAAAAAAAAAAATCATGGTCAACTTACACACGGACTGGAAACCTCGCATCCACTGTTTGAGTGGTTGACAGAGGACAACTTTGTGAGGACACTTTCTTGCGCAGCCTTTAGTCCTTTCACCTTAACTTGGCCTAGATTTTAGGCCTTTTGCAGCTAATTTCACTTAGCTCAATGGCAGGGGAGAAACGGACAACGCATGCTACGGCTCAGCATCCCTACCACAGCCCTTGTTTTCGTGGCTAGCACCAGACTCCTGATAATTTGTTCTTACAAATCATCATTCACAACGGAGAGATGGCAATTTTAGATCAGATTAGAGTAAAAAGAGTATAGAAAAGCTTTAAATCACCAGCAACAGGTCATTGTACGGTGTGGATCCCAGTCTGCTACTTACTTCATGCCAAGGGAAGGGACAGAGGGCGTAAAGAAACTATATATAAATGTAAACGCTTATCAAATATGCATGGCTCAGGAGGGACCCGATGATATAATGAATGATACTGCTCGAAATGTCCAGTTTTTATCATCAATATCATGATCAAGCTCATGATCATCATTATTATTATTATCACTATCATCATCAACACAATCATCATCATCACCACCATCATCTTTTTTCCCACATAAGGATGGGGTGAGGTCGTGATGCCCAAGAAAAATTAATGTTTTTATTAATTTGCATATTATGACAATATTTACCATGAATAAGGGAGAAAATGTCACTACCATGTGATATAATGCATCATCCGGGCTAATAACGTGGGGTAGAAACAATGAGCGTTTACCAGTATCCATCGTCTTTGGTCTCAGATTCCTTCGCGTGGATTGTATACCTATAATTATTTGATCGAACGTACAGTTATGAGCAAAAATTACCCAAGTCATTAGCCAGCATTTGTGTCCAGCCCTCCATATTTCCCATTCTTGACCAAACCACAGAGAATGTCCTTCCTTCCCATACACATTTGTTGTGTGCTTCATAGTGCTATCACACACACACACACACACACACACACACACACACACAAGCTCAAGTAACAATAGTTAAAATAAAGGAGAGCCTACCCCTGAGAAGCAACAGGCAGAGAAGTGTGGTGCGAAGAGCAGACCTCCACATTCACCTGTGTTGTTGATGGCAGACTTCCGCCACCCTCAGCAAGAACAGTCACACCTGTAATGGAGATGAAAGGGTCCAAGTCGGGCCGAAAATGTTTTATCAACCCAATTAACATCCAGCTGCTTCCTTACCTTCTTTCCCCCCTCTTCTCCCCTCCTCACCACAGTCTCCCTCTCCTTATATTACTTCTCCTGTTATATAAAGCTTGCCAGCCTGAAAATGAAAAAAGACCAGAGTTCGCTTCTAGTGCCGGCCAGACTCTTGGACTAAGTTAGTTTCCCCTATGTCCCTAATCATCCAGCAGTATAAATAGCGACCAGGATGTAACTTTGATTGTTGTGTGTCGTATTCTATGAGAAGACTGAAAATGTAGAAATTCATTGTCTGGCATAATTACTCTTGGGCATCAGACACAGGTTAAATCTCCTCCTCCTCTACTTCCTCGTCCCTCTGCACCTCCTCCTTTTCCTCCTCCTCTTACCGATTTCTCCCCCAGGAAGGCCCTCTCATAGTTGTTACTGTTGTTGTGGTCACAGGTTGATCTAGTAAACCCAACGGACAGCAGGCCGAAATTGCCATCACCTTGAAGTCCATCATCTCTTTTGCGTGGAAAGAAAACTGAGAAACTTTTTTCTTTGTGTGTGTGTGGGGGGGGGGAGTGTGTGTGTGTCACAGGGCAAAGGAGCCACCTCTTTATGTTGGTGCTAGTGGGTGAAGGCGTCCCTCTCCAGCACCACCCTTCGTAGTGAGAGGATTAAATAAATAAACAAAATACACACACAGACTCTCTGTCTCTGTCTCTGTCACACACACACACAAACACACACACAAACACACACACACACACACACACACACACA
>JAGKTI010004531.1:0-15074 GCA_018397915.1 Birgus latro
CAAGATAATATTGATTTCATGTGTGCAGTGTGTTGAGGAGAACATGTGGAGATCATCAGGCTTGCTTGTGAGTCTCGTGTATGTGAGTGTGAAAGAGTTTTGTTATTTGGGAGACATGTTATGTGCTGGTGGTGAAGCTGGAGCTAGCTCTATGGCTATAGTAAGGAATGGTTGGAAGAAGTTCAGGGAGCTGTTGCCTCTCCTGACACTTAGAGGGCTGTCCCTCCGTGCTAAGGGATCTTTGTGTGTGGCATGTTAGAAGTGTGATGCTGTATAGTAGTGAGACCTTGGTAGTAAAGGAAGAGGATAATTGCAGGTTCAAATGAACATAAATGACAATGATTAGGTGGATGTGCAGTGCTTCCTTGAATGCGAGGCCTGGGGGGACAAGGTTAATGATGGAAGAGTTAAAAGGTAAGGTGGGACTGGAGTGTATTGGTGTTGTGATAGGTTATGCAGTTGTCTGACCTACACGGGTTTGTACTCTAAATCCACATAAATCATCACATTTTCATGCATACAAGTACAATGTACAGTATATGAAAACTATGATGTCTCTTATCATTATATATATGACAGTTGTGCAAAGGAAAATGTTTTATATGACATCACATACCATGAGATGAGCAATGGTTGATGAATATTCCCGTGTGGCTAGTGGCGTCCCCAGAGCTAGAATTACTCTGAGGAGGAAGAGCTGTTGTCCAGCTCTATTTCCTCACCAGCTCTGGAGGTTGAAGGCTGCAGTGAGGGTGGATGAGCCTTGGCAGAGGTTCAAGGCCTCCCTTATGACTCTGAGACTTTGAAGCACCACGAGATGACATAGTTGGATATGTAAATCCTGGCAAAATCTCAATAAAATACTGCAACACAACAGTACAGTAGCAGGGCACAGTATCACACACGTGACTGCTTGACTATTCACAGTGTAAATACTGAGAGTTTGGCACTGGGTAAACTCCGCCGCAGAAGTGGTGGGGCGGGATTTTTTAATGAGGCCGGTGCAACTTTTAATTTTTCAGATGCTCACTTAGATTTAGATGATTTTGGGCATGCAGAGAGGATGGGGGAAGACAATTTTTTACAGAAAGTGAGAAATGTTAGTATTTGGGGTACAGTTGCGAGAAGTAAACCGTAAAATACTGGGACAAGATCACTGAGTGTGACCTTACGGATAAGGGACTCAATAGGGAGGGTGCAAGAGATCAAGCAACATGGAGCGTCGCCATTAAGTAACCAAGGCCGACATGTGCAAGCACGTTAGAGCCTTTGTAAACGAAACGAACGAAACAAAATTTTATTTTTTGTTATAAAAAACATGAATACTGTACACACCCGTGTAGCTTTTCTTACATAAGGGGGAGATGAAGCAGGGACTTCCTTCTCTTCTTATTAATGGCCTGAAAAATATCTAAGATCTTTGCTCAAGATTTCCCCACTCTATTTTAGAATGCAAAAGAGGATTAACAGTAAACTGATGATGCTAGAGTTTATTTGGTTGAAGTAATGACTGTCTGATTAATGGAGGCTTAGAAGTAATGACTGTCTGATTAATGGAGGCTTAGAAGTAAAAGTCTTTACATGACAAATACAAATGATAACTTAATACTATAACTTTGTCATACAAGTATTTCTACCCATGGCTGAATATAAATATAAAACCTGTGTATAAGTTATACAGTACAAGTATACCACAAAATGTTGAATAACCTTACACTGTACATCCCCAAAACCATAATACAGTACTATAATATAAAAGAAATGCTACCTTTATCAATGTTAAACACCTCTGCAGTGAAAGGTTAATGAGTCCTATAAAATAAATACAGGTAACTGGTAGCTGTGATTTTCTTTCCATGATGTTTTAATGCTAACCATTATTATTAATTTGTGTACGTGTGTAACTAAATTTAAGAAAATGAAATAAGCAAACAAGTATGCCTCTGTTGCATGTATGCCTGCATTCACAGGTGGAGGGCTTTGTTGGGGGTAGCTTTTACTTGCCTAGTTGTGACTGTATGACTGTGCAGTACCTACAGCTATACATAAGATTGTAGAAGAAGTGTGGTACTAGAAATCCTGGGGCATTTCAGGCTTTATTCTGGTTACATTCAGATAATTATATGCAGCTGTGGGAAGCATCCCTAACCTTGAAAGGTTAAACCTGTCTCTATCAGAACAATAATGAGGACTGAAACACTACTGCACAATTGTTCTAACCAGACACAGATCAAAATTCTTTCAGCTTCATTTGTTGACAAAAAGAAAGATTGACTTGATGACTGACAAGGGAGACTCATCAAATTTCAAGCAATTAAGACAGTATTGAAGTGTGGGAATGACCCTGTTCTGCCAGAAAAAAAAAAACAACAAGAATTTTCTAGCTAGTAACAGAATTTAATCAAGTGAGGGCAACACCACAGCCTCAACAAGCTAATGATGGTGAGGTGGCACTCTCACCAATACCCCCTGAAGGTAAGTACAGTACAGGGTTGATAAAGTATGGGTCATGGGCACTTTGGGCTAGCAAAAAATCCTCAAACCTGTCAATGACACACACAAAATTTTTAGTTTATGAGCACTCATATGGTAAAATGGTACAATCCAATCACAAAAACAAAAATGCATTATACAACAGAATACACTAACAAGTCAATCCTTTAAATAATAGCATCAACTTTAAGATTATACAAATTGCAAATATAACCATCTTGCAATTAAAGATAGTGTTTAACAAGTGTTAGTGTGAGGATTACAGATTGTAGACAAATAATCTCTCATCTTAAATGTCAGGACCAACTTGCCTAGCCCCAGGCTCCTACGCTCCTCATGGGGCAATGTAGGATTGGATGATGGATGGATGGAGATAAATAATGGGCTGTTATCAAACTCAATCCACTGAAGCTGCCAGTTTTGTTTAGTTTTCCCAACAAAAGTCCTCATTCAAATGTTTAAAGAAAAGAAAAAAAAATGGCTGAACTATCTTTGCAATCTAGCTTTATACCACAGTGCTGATTCTGCATACAGATATGAGCAGAAAGCTACAAATGGTATGATTCACACACCAATTGCATCTTTAAATAAAAAATATCAATCAGATATCAGAACAGAAATCCACAGATTTTTAGTTTCTCCTATAATTAACTGGCAGGTATCACAATATTAGCTACTGCATATTTCTCATATTTAGAGGGTTTTCAGGACTCTTCTGCCACTCTTTTCGTAATAGCTGTTTCAGTTGGCTAAGCCGCAAAGTAGGGTTCTCCTTCTTAAGCAAGGGCATTCTCTTGGTCTCGTACGCCTTGAAAGCTGCAGCCATTCGCTTCTCTGGGTGACGATCAGCTGAATCATCTTGGACACTGTAAAGCAGAATGTATTTTTTAAAGCACAGTACTGTATATTCAAACTAACATAAATATACTACTGAATTGCAAGCTGAGTACAGTATACAACTGAAGCATGCATCTGGCTTAAGGAAGATGGATGCCCCTGCACTGCATAGTCCCAGTCCACCCTTGGGAAAGGTATAGCACCTGTTGGTCCACCAAAATTGTACTGTAGTAGGTGGGTGATTCACATCATCCCAGGAGGTACTACCATGGGTGACATGCGGCCAAGGCCCAGTAGCTGACCTTGTACAACATGTCAGGTGGAGAGTTCAACCACAATTACCAGGTACTGTACTGTAATAAATGTCCAAGTGGAAACTACTGTATTACGGTACTCATACATCTCTCCTATACACAGCTCATCCTCTTGGGGGCTACGTTTTTTTCCTTTTTCCCTGCACCTTGTCACGTGGAAACACCCTGATCCAGCTTTGGCAAGGTTGTATGTCTGTCACAGGAAGATTGCTGCTGCTTGAAGTCAAGGGATCTGTTTGGCCTGGCAGAGCAGGATAGAGCAGCAACGACTGAATTACACTCTAGTTCGTATAATTAAAAAAAAAATCAATAAGGACAACCAAATGACAACTGAAGTACAGAGACCTATTTTACTAAAAAGAATTAGGGGAAGAAAAGGCCAGTGGAATGAAGTACAGTACCTGTAATAGTGTACTAGTGAACTCAACTGGGTATCATACAACTTGGTAATACAGTAATGGGAATTACTTGAGGGGAAAAAAAAAAGTTACTGTGGTTATTACTGTACAAATGAACCCTCCCCCCCCAAGAAAAAAGTACCAGTACTATACCATAATATGCATAAGGAGAATCTGAAAGATAAGCCAAATACAGGTGGCCCCCACTTTATGAACGATCACGAAATGAAAATTCGCTTTAATGAAGATTGCATTTTACTACCCTTTGCTTGCCTAACAAGCCTAAATTCACTTTAGCAACTATTTTTTCCTGGGGCAATTTTAAACCAAGTGTGCTCTCAGTCAGATGATTCCACCACAGCACCACTAACAGAAAATGAACACCATTCATACCTGCCCTACCATCCAAAACAGTACAGCACCTCAGCACCACATGTGCAACATTTATTTTGTCATCATGCCACCCAAACGCCCTGCTACAAGCTCTTGCAAATAAGTCACCAAGTCTGCTACGAAAAACCTTACTCTTGAGGTGAAATTAGACATAATAAGGAGGCACAAACAACATAGCTCGACACCATGGCTTGGCCCCAACGATAGTCTTTACAGTTTTTAAATCAGCGGAGGCTATCAAGAAGGCTGGGTAAAATACATCATCTCTGCAGGCTAAAAGGACCACTCGAGCTTGTGACCCTGCAATGGTGTTATAAAATACACAAATATTGATTCAAACTGAGCAAGAAGGGGGCTAACCCGCCGTGTCCAGATAACATGTGGATGCATTACAACTTTTTTTTCCGCTGTGTCCCGTCAATGTACCCATATATCTTTGCAATTGCAAGGTCCATCATTTGCACATTTTTCAAGTTTCATGGGTAATTTTTGGTAGATATATGTGGGAGACCTTCACCAGCGGCCAGGCAGCGACACTGCCTGATCCTGCGTGACATCCCCCCCCCGCACACCATTTTCTCAGCAACTCGCCTGTTAGCAGTGATCTGGCCAGTAAAGACATGTCACACCACGGTCTCTCCGACGACGAAATTCAAGGCAAAAGTGATTCCTGATGTGGAGGACAAAGATTACATGGTACCAGAGGAAGAAACGGGCAGAAATGATGAGGTAATGTCGCCAAAGAAGGTGCGGTATGCTGATGTGTTTGGTGAGTGAAACAACACTTATATCACCTATATTATTGAAACAAGGATCTGTATATAGATGGGGTTATAAAAGAGATACAAGGTCGGGCAGTGGATGTTGGAGCGGCCCTAGTGAGAGAGGGCAGTGTCTGGAAACTCCCTGTACTGTTGTTTGCAGATGATACTGTGTTGTTGAGCGAAGACGAAGGGGAGCTGCAAGGTTTGGTAGATGAGTTTGGGAGAGTGTGTAAGAAACGGAATCTAAAGGTGAATGTGGGGAAGAGTAAAGTGATGGTCTTCGAGAGAAGTGAACCCAGTGGATGTACAGTGAGATTGGATGGGAAGGATATGGAGAATGTGAGTGAATTTAAGTACCTGGGCAGTGTAATGAGTAAGGATGGAAGTCTGAAGGGTGAAGTGCTCGAAAGGGTGCAGCAGGGAAGGAAGGTTGCTGGTTTGTTGAAAGCAGTGATAAGAAACAGGGAGGTGAGCATGGAAGTGAAAAAGTTGTTACATGACAGTATTGTGATACCAACTCTGACATACGGAAGTGAAGCTTGGACCCTGTTGGAAGGACAGAAGTCAAGAGTGAGAGCAGTGAAAATGAGTTATTTGAGAGGAGCATGTGGAGTCACATGGAGAGACAGACTAACAAATGAGGAAGTGAAGGAGCATTGTGGTGTGGTTGAGGACGTGATGGGAAGTGTTAGGAGAAACATGTTAAGGTGGTTTGGACATGTGGAGAGGATGGAGTGAAAGACTGACGAGGAAAGTGTATGTGAATGAGGTGGAGGGGGTGAGAGGGAGGGGGAGGCCGAGGATGAGATGGAGGGATGGAGTGGAGAGGTATATGAGAGAGGGGGGTGTGAGTTGGAAGCGTGGTAGTGAAATAGCAGGGGACAGAGTGACATGGAGGCGATTTGTTTGTGGCCACCCCGTTCGGGATTAAGGCATCTGGCAATAGATAGATAGATAGATTATTGTGTGAAAACCAATATAAGATACTACATATAAATTCATATCAAATGAACAAATATCTACCTATTCTGAGTGGTTTGCAATAGTTACCACTACCACAGAAACCGTGACAGCTGCAGTGCAGCTCCAGAGAACATGGTACCAGGTGTTTAAAGGGTCACCTGTATTGCCCACTTCTAAGCTCAGGTGAGCACTTTCTCTGGATTTTCGATGTTTCTCACAAAAAGCGGAGGTTTTAGCTCACACACACACATACAAAACTGCCAGGATGGGGGGGGGGGGGGGGACTTGAAAAATCCACCGAGATGCAGTGGGTTAACATGGGTGGATGGGGGAAAAAGCGGGGTTCTGGAACCAAACTCCATTTAACCCATGTTATAATGGGTTCACACAACAAAATATCGCTTAGTGAACATTTTTTCAGGAACATAACCAGTTCATAAACTGCAGGCCTCCTGTACAAGACATTACTGTACACTGTTGACAAATGACAAAAAAGTATTTGTACGAGAAAACTGAGAGTAAGATGCTGTAATTAAACTATGGTACAGTTCTTCTCTGGTTTCTGCATACAGTAATTTCTCACTTAAAACTTTAAATGTGTTAATAAAAAACTATAATGTGAGGTAGGTGGGGGCACCCATCATCCACCCACTTAGTGCAGCAGTACTCTGTTTTTAGGGTAGCTCAACACTTAGTGGCAAGCCAAATGTTTTCCTGTTAACCAGGAAATCATTTACAACGCTGGGTGGTAACCTCATAACCAAGCACCACGTGATCTGTACATGACAAAATGGGTTAACGGAGAGTTAGTGCCCCTCCACGGAAAACAACTAACCAAAAATACGAACAAGAAGTCTCAGACCAGGACTGACCAACAGGTGACGACTAAGCTCCGAACAATGGAGATGGTATGCATTGCGACATGGAATGTAAGGGATGCAAATGATGAGGTGAAAGAGAGATATTATCAAGGTGCTTGAGGATGCAAAAGTGGATGTGTGTGGATTAACTGAAACTAAATGGAGAGGTTAGAGTGGGGGAATGAGAGCATGGATGGGGTATATGCTCGGGAGTGGGCGAGAATCAGAGGGCAAAAGAGGGAGTGTGTATTGTTGTGTGCAAGAGATGGAAGGAGAATATAAGAGAGTATGGATCAGTTGGGTCAAGGATTATGTGGGAAAGATTGAAAGTTGGACTACAAATGTGGGCAACGATGTGTGTGTATGCACCAACACAAGATCATGCAAGCAGGGTGAAAGAAGAGATTTGGACATGTGGAAGCACATGCATGGAAAAGTTTGAAAGGAATGAGGGTATTTTTGATTGAAGATATGAATGAAAAAGTAGGGAATGTGAAGGTGGATGGAGTAGTTGGTAAGTGGGGTGTGCCTGCAGAGGTGGATGAGAATGGCAGTGCTCTAGTGGACATTTGTGCCAGGAGGGGGTTGGTGATAGCCAATACCCTCTTCAGGTACAAAATTATCCACAGGTATACGTGGCGAGAACGGTGGGTGATGAACTGAATGAATGGAAGGCAATGACTGATTATGTGTGTGTTGATGATGGATGAGAAGGTGTGTAATGGATGCAAGAGCATATACATTAGAGGCTGAGTGGGTGGACTTCTGACCACCACTTGGTGGTGGTGAGAATCAAGGTTCAAATGAAATGGAGGAACAGAAGAAGGGAAGGACAGGAGGAAGTAGTTCATACAAGGAGGGTGGAGGGATTACAAGAGGATGGGAAAAAGGCAGAAGATAAGAGAAGTGGAAGGGCAACTGAGTAAATATGGATTGGACCAGATGGGGGATGTGGAAAGGTGTGTGCAGGATATTCACAGAAGAAATCTGTGCAGCATGTGAGGTGGTGTGTTGGATGATGAAATGATGAAAGGGGGTGCAAAAAACAGCATGGTGGAATGAAGAGGTGAGACAGGCTGTGGCACAAAAGAAGAAAGCATGTAGTGAGTGGATGAGAAACGGGTGTGGAAGACGTTGAGAGACGGAAGAGAGAGTTATATGCAGAAAGGAAGAGAGAGATGAAAAGATTAGTAAGAAGAGAGTGGATGAGGAATTTGGAGGGAATTTGAGTGCAAAGTGGAGGGAATGTAAGAAAATGTTCTGGAAAGAAGTAAAGCGAGTCAGACAGGATGTCAAAGAATTTAGTCTGGGAGTGAAAGATTAAAATCACAGATTACTGCTGGAGAAGGGAGAAAAAGTGAGCAGGTGGAGAGAACACTTAAGGAATTTGCTGAACACAGAGAATGGAAGTAATGCGAGTATAAGTGGCTAGGGAATGGCTGGGAGATGGAGGGATGTGAGAAGAGAGGAAGAAATCAGTCAGTAAGATGGAAGTTGTGGAAGCAATGAAGAAAGTCAAAATGGGGAAAGCCCCTGGAATTGATGGAGTGCGTGGTGAAATGCTGAAGCATGGGGGAAAGATAAGAAGCAGAATGGATGTGGAAGACATATTGGCCTGGGAGGAAAGTAGAGTCCCAGAGGATTGGAAGTCAGGTATAATTATTCCCCTGTACAAAGAAAAAAGGGAAAAAGAAATGTGTGGTAATCACAGGGGCATTTGTCTTCTTAGTGTAATAAGAAAAGTATATGGAAGGATACTTATTAACAGAGTTAGGGATATAACCAAGGAATTAGTTGGAGAAGAACCGGGAGGTTTTAGGAGGGGATGAGGTTGTGTAGATCAGATATTCATTCTTAGGTCTTTAGTGGAAAAGTTTCTAGAGAAGGGAAAGAAGTTGTATGTGGCCTTCATGGATTTGGAGAAAGCATATGACAGGGTGGACAGACAAGGATTTTGGAAAGTATTAAGAATATATGGAGTAAATGGGAAGTTGCTGAATGCCGTGAAGAGTATGCATGAGGGTTCTAAGGCTGCAGTGCGTGTGGATAATGAACTGAGTGAATTTTTCTATTTGAAGGTTGCTTTGAAACAGTGATATGTCATCTCTCCATGGATGTTCAATCTGTATATGGATGGGGTTATAAAGGAGATACAAGGTACCGCAGTGGATGTTGGAGTGGCCCTAATGAAAGAGGGCAATGTTTGGAAACTCCCTGTACTGTTGTTTGCAGATGATACTGTGTTGTTAAGTGAAGATGAAGGGGAGCTGCAGGACTTGGCGACTGAGTTTGGGAGAGTATGTAAGAAATGAAATCTAAAGGTCAATGTAGGGAAGAGTAAAGGTATGGTCTTTGGAAGAAATGAAGTCAGTGAATGTATTGAGGTTGGATGAGGAGGAAATGGAAAATGTGAGTGCATTTAACTACTAAGGTAATGTGATGAGGAGTAAGGAT
This sequence comes from Birgus latro, assembly GCA_018397915.1. NCBI lineage: Eukaryota > Metazoa > Arthropoda > Malacostraca > Decapoda > Coenobitidae > Birgus > Birgus latro. The sequence continues at coordinate 9,477 of JAGKTI010004531.1, forward strand.
GGAAGTTTGGAGTGTGAAGTGCTTGATGGGGTGCAACAAGGAAGAAAGGTTACTGCTTCCTTGAAAGCAGTGATAAGAAACAGGGAAGTGAGCATGGAAGTGAAAAGTTATTGCATGACAATATTGTGATGCCAACTCTAACATATGGAAGTGAAGCTTAGACCCTGTTGGAGGGACACAAGTCAAGAGTGAGAGCATGTGTAGTCACATGGAGAAACAGACAAATGAGGAAGTGAAGGAGTGTTGTGGTGTGAATGTGGATGTGACAGAAAGCGTTAGGAGAAACACACTGAGGTGGTTTGGCCATATGGAGAGGATGGAGAGCGAGAGGCTGACAAGGAGAATGTATGTGAGTGAAGTGGAGGGGAGGAAATGGAGGGGGAAGCCAAGGATGAGATGGAGGGATGAAATGGAGAGGTATATGAGAGAGGGGGGTGTGAACTGGGAGCAGGGCAGTGAAATGGCAGGGGACAGGGCGACATGGAGGCGATTTTTTTGTGGCCACCCCTTACAGGATTAAGGCATCTGGCAATAGACAGACATAGATGTTCTGTAAAAATCATTAATATGTGGTTATGTTCCACATGTAACTTTATTTCTTTGAATACAGCTTTAAAAAAAATATTCAAGGCTGTTTCACTCAGGTCTTAAATGCCAGAACCAACTTGGCTTGCCCCAGACTCCTAAGCTCCTCATGGGGCAGCACAGGATTAGATGATCAGTGGATGTATATAAATATTAGAACGTAACTATAGTAAGGGGGTAGGTGGGGGTGCTCACCATCCACTCACTCGATGTAGTGTTGCTTTGGGTGTCTGCCCTTTCCTCTCGTCCTTCCTTCCTCTTTTGTCTTTCCTTCTGCCTACGGGTGACCTTACACTCCCTCTTATGTCTTTCTTTCCTTCACTCTTTCCTCTTCCTTCTGCCTAAGGGTGACAACACTGAGTGACAAGCCAAATGGTTTCCTGTACACCAGGAAACCATTTACTATGCTGGGTAACCATATTACCAAATTATGGCACCTGGTGGTTTAATGGGTAATTAAGGCACTCCAATCATATTGTGCCTGTGTAGGTTTATATCCAAGGGATGGTTGGGGTTTACTGCTCATGTAATTCCACTCACAGATGAGTGAGGCTGGCCACTCTCATCTTAAATGTCAGGACCAACTTGCCTAGCCCAGGACTCCTATGCTCCTCATGGGTCGGCATAGGATTGGATGATGGATAGATGGATGGATGAACTACAGTATGTGAATTTGGTATACCTATACTGTATATGTAAGTAATGAAGTGAGTGATGTAAGATGAATGCTAAAGTGAACTGCTTCAACCCTGACCTTTTATAGACTGCTTAATACTGAACAGTGGGGTGTTAAGTGAAAAATACACCTAAATCAACAGGTTAACTGTGAGAAATACATTTAAAGAGAGCATATTCAATGAAGAATTACCACACAACCCAACTCGTTTTTTTTAAGGGAAAAACTCAGTTACAAAGATGAGGATGAAGAAAATTATAATACAAGGAAAGGAAGTAAAGGGAAGAGATGAAGGAAGAATCAAATGGATGAGAGGAATTATTTATTGATGTAATAAAAGCAGCATGAGAACAGCTTAGTTAAGTCCTTGGTATGTTGGGAAGAAAGAGAATGAGGAGGATGTACTGTATGAATCAAAATATGTTGACAGTTATGGCAAGATAACAGGCTTTTGCAAAGCCAAAATCCCATTTTTCATTCGCAGCATTTGAATTTGGAGGCATCCTCCCAGAAGAGACTATGAGCCAGGGTACACTGCTTTTTCTCTCACAAGACATGATGACCCTTCTCCGATGTCATTAAGGTCTCATCCACTTTCTTGAATGAGTGCTTGACTATGTGAACTGCTTGTGTGTAACCATGCAGATGTAAGACTCATTCATGGATGCTGCTCTTGCCATCACGAGTAGTATGTGTGGCCTCACTTGGTACAGTGTGAGAAGGATGAGGGATATAACTCCCTTGGGCAAAGAATCAGGTGCCTCCAACATCACTTGCTACAAATGAATAATGAGTTTTGTGTCTGACAGGAACTTTCCCCCCCTCCCCCTCTGCTCCCTCATTGAAAGCACTTCAGGGTAAGTCTCTAAGATACATGGAAAGAAGTTAAGTCAGGAGGAGGCTCCAAACCTCATAAACTAGGATGGACTCTTGGGATAATTTTCTTATACTACGGTGACTAGAGCAGGACAGATATCATTGTACCCTGCAAGGCTCAACTCAGCACCCACTCAGTGAAGCTACCATAAGGAGTGAATGCCATGAGCCCTGGTGGGTCTACCCCAGGGATGCACTGTCAAGGTAAGGTGGAGTGTGATGCCCATTCAACCTAAACAATTCTGTGGCTAACCATAGCCAAACACCTCTCCCTATGGTGTCGGGAGAAGGGTAGAGAAATAAAATCAAGGGGACATGTGGTTACTGACTTTGGAGTCATTATTGGAGTTGTGCATGTACCAACTCCTACTCATGTGGGGTGATACATAAAGAATGCATATCAAAAAATACATCATGCACGAAGTTGAACACATCCCACCTTCAGGGGTGCTTATGATGCTACAAAAAATCAAAAGTCCAGGAGCATCCTGTGGAGTGCACTAGTGATACCATAAAACAGGATAGCACAATGGATGCTATTCATCCTAAAGCAGTGGTATGCATTTCAAACCCAAAGAACTATCACTTGCAATGGTGTAGTGCCTAGATTATACACAACCAACTGCTGTCATGTAAAACAACATACATTCCTTAACATGGCAATTAATGGTACATGGAGCTGGGCTGTGATTCTGGGATGACTGACAGTGATAGTCATCCCTTGTTTCTTGCAGTTTCGACCTTGCTGGGTCTGGTTCTATGCTGGCATGGAGATTATTTTGCAGGGTCCAGCAACTGCCAACAACAGCAAAGAAGTATCCAGAAAGGTGACCCCATTTGCTTTATGGCTGTAGAAGTACTGTATATGTGAAAATTCACCAAATCAAAAATCATGAACCCTTTTAATCCAATGGTAGTACAGGCTAGTTTGCAAAGTTTTGTACATGAAAACAACCACAACACATAGCAGTACTCGGTCAGGGAAGCAACTCCAAACCTCCAACATACATTTACATACCTTACTGATTTCAACACAGGAATTGAACTAGCTGTTTAGGTAAATTTGGCTTAACTTAATGATACAAGTATGCAACTAAACCGTATGTTTAATCAGCTTACACTCATTATGGATACGATAAACAAGTTTAAATTTTTTATTTTAATGTGTCAGGTTTTTCTCTTCTCAGTCTACTATCTTTCAACCCACACTAATTACAGCAGCAAACCTAAATATATTTTCCTGGAATAAGCAAATATTAATATATGAAGGTAAATGGCTTTACACTGAGTGACAAGCCTTCTGGTTTCCTGTAAGCCAGGAAACCATTTATGATGCTGGGTGGTAACCATAAAACCATCCCATACACTTGTCAACAAGTGAGGTGGCGGAGGGTTAGTGCCCCTCCTCATAAAACAACTAACTTAAAGTTAAATGGCCACCCCTTACGGTACTGTGGTGTGTGGCTGTAGACAGACAGAAATTACAATGAATTTATTTCAACCAGTGAACTGGCTCAGAATATGTCTGGCTGAATTCACTGGACTGAACTTGCCAAGAGAAAAAGACAGGTATACAGTTGTGTCCGTCTGATCAGGTGATTAGCTGCTTCTTTCCTGATTCTATCAACCCATAAACAACACTCATCCTGGCAAATACTATTTATTAGTCACAGCACCACAGGACTGTCAATTAGTGATCAGTAAGCATTTTACATCTCCACTACTCCACTCCTTCACCTTCACATTTCCTACTTTTCCATTCATATATCCAATCAAAAACACTCTCTCATACCTATGCTTCCACATTTGCTAAGAACTCTTCTTTCACTCTGCTTACACGATCTTATGTTGAAGCATGCACCCACAATTGCCCACATTGTATTCCCACTTTCAATCTTACCCACACAATCCTTGAGACAACTGATTCATACTATCTTATATTCTCCTTCCATCTCTTGCACACAACAATACATACACCCTCTTTTGCCCTTTCATTCTCACCTACTCCCACCAATATACCCCATCCATGGAAAGTATGTTCCAAATATCTGACACACCTATGGAATTCCTATGGTTGTCAGAATGCATCCCACATTATACTGTAGAGTGCTATCAGTAACAATACACAATGCCAGGCTCATTGTGTCTTCATCCCTTGCTTCATCATCATCATCACCCGGACCTCCTGTCCCACCATAGGGCACGGTGAGGAGTAGCAATGTCCAGACAGCCCAAATTTGCCCAATCCAATGGGCCACGCTTCCATTCACTCACCATTCAAGCCCTTGGAATCTTGGCTCTGATACGCCAAAAACATTTACCACGTTCTGTAGCTTCACATAAACGTATCCGATAGAGTCAATCCGGACGCTGTCACATTAAAAGGGGTGCCAAATCTCTGATCATGCGCTTTTCCTCACAATATTCATCCAGCCAGCTCGATCTCTTGTCAGTCCCCTAGCCTCGCCTACTTCCAAACCTCTCTTCCTCACACACTCATCGACCATATCCCTCTACCTTCTCCTTGGCCTACCTCGCCTCCTCCCTCCTTCAAATTCACTCAGATATACCTTTTTGCACCACTCTATTTTTATCCATTCTCTCCACATAACCATACCATCTCAGTACACTCTCTTCGATTCTGGTGTCCACAGACTTCCTCAATCCACATCTTTCACGAATCACATTATTCCATATCCTAACCACTCTCTGTACTCCACATACATTCCTCAGCAATCCCATCTCCACTGCTCTCACTCTCGACTTTTCATTTTCATGCCACACCACAGTCTCACATCCATATGTTAAAGTTGGCACTAACACTCCTTCATGTAAGCCTCGTATGGCTGCAACACTCAAGCCTCTTATCAAAGCCTTCATCACACCAGCTACTTTCCTTCCCTGCGTCACTACTTTCCACTTCTCATGCATCCCTTACTTTAAAAATTATAATTAAATTCTTGGGGCTCACCTTCCCCTTAATTACAGTTGACCCTCAATTCTGCGGACCCCGAATCAACAGATTTCAGAAGCAACGGACAATTCTGCTGGCAAGGAATTGCTCCAGACACCGGTCATTTTATTTCATTACAGGCACACTCATGATCAGTAATTTCAGTTCAGGGGTGCCCCCTTTGTACCCCTGTATACCCAGGGAAGAAGGGAGGGGGTGATGAAACGAGCTCCACCCACCTCTACCCCAGCTCCCAACCCTCCCCGATACCCCTACTACACCCAACCCTCCCAGATACCCCTACTCCACCCAACCCTCCACTCGTCATTCTTACCTGGCAGTTATATCTCAAGCTTACTTCATACTTTACACTCAGTCACATTACTAATACACAAACAAAACACTAGGACATGTGAAAAGTAACTATGAATGATCCAGCAAGAAATTAATGCATTATAACACTGATAATAAAAAACGTTGACAACGGCCATACCAGGCTTCAGGCATT